>MQRK01168457.1:11353-26787 GCA_001938485.1 Girardia tigrina
ATATATATATATATATATATATATATAATTTTATATATAATTTACTATATATAATTTATATATAATAATTGACTGTGTCACTACAGAGTGATATTGGACAGATCGATATGGAAATTTGAGGCACTAAAAGAGATCCATGTTGATAGAGGAAAAACATTTGAATTAGCTTTGTTCAAAGAAACAGTTAGAAAGGTCAAAGTTGAAAAAATCTTTTTAAGTCCATATCATCATAATACAAATGGAATCTTGGAAAGACGATTTCAATCAATCAGAGATGCTATAAATATTAGAATGAAGGACGGAGACCGCATAGATTGGACAGTCTTTTTGTCGGAAATAATAGTTATAGTACAGTGCAAGCAACAAGATAATATAATTGCAATAATATTTGGGAGGCGATTAAGACATTTGTGGAAGAACAATAAAGAAAATAATGGAAACTATGTTAATGTCGAACAAAACCTAGAGACGCCATTTACGCAACCGTACAATCGACACCCATACCATAATGTTATCAGCATCATGTTTGACAAATTGAATCAATAAATTAAATCAATATTTTGCATTTGACTTTCGCCAAACTTTTCTAGCTCCATCTGAGCCCATAAGACGAAACTTAGATTCATCATCTTATTAAGTTATCCCAAAAGTTATAGTGAATATTAATAAGTTTTATGTTCATACCAATTACTTTTTTCTATTAATCATGCTAACATGAGATTTTAGCAGGTACTCTTCTTTTCAGATCTTCTTCGTTTAACAAATTTCAAACGTCTTTGGAGAGAAATATATTGAAAGTATTTCTAAAACTCATCGGCCACTGACTGCAAATTAAAGATGGTCTGAAATTTATTTCCAAAAACAATCTCTATACTCATTCTTGGAGTTGTTTGTTTCTTTTTTCAATTTTTTCTTTAGTTAAAATCCTCTTGGATTTCAGTATATCGTTATGATATAGAATACTGTGAAAGACTAGAAAGATAATTGTGTTGATCATTGTCCATTCAAATTGCCATGAAAATTTTATTTGATTGAAAAAATATTTGTTTTTTTTATTTTTTCGGTTTTTCTATATCATTTCCTTAAATTTAGATAATAAAATAATTTTATGAAAATAAAAATACTTCTTTAATCGATATCTTTTTGTGAATTTATAATAATTTTATAACTGATTTTAAAACTGGAGAAATGAATGTTTTCTTGACTATAAACGTAAGAGCTAGTTTTTGTTATTTTAGATTTAGTTTTTAATTTAAAAATAAATGTATTTATAAGGTTATCGTTAGTATTGGTTAGATAATGTTTTGGCTCACTGGTTTTTCTATTATTAATAATTTAGCTTGGAAAGTAACAATTTTCACTTTGAGATGTGTTTTTTGTGTATTGTTAATGTATTTTAACTTTCATTGTGAAACGTTTCAAAAGATTAGATTATCGGTGAGCAACTCTTGGCGAGTATATTTTCTCTGGACCAAGTCTTTTAATGTCAACCCATTTCAAGTGCTTATTTACAATTTTAAACGGCGAATGAAGCACGATGTTTATTACTAACCAACAAAAAACCACAATTAAGTGTGATATTAAGGTGACAAAGAAGATATTGACGAATTTAGCCTGCACATTCCCTTTTTGCTTTAAAGAATTTGCTGAAACAAAACACATTAAGAATGAACATCTGGCCAGGTGGTGGTTCATTCATATGTCCCATGGAGAACTGCCACAAAACTTATAAAACTAATGGATGGCTACAACGGTATTTATTAATTGATCATCGAATCCAAGGTAATGGTACTACGAACATCCAAGTAGTACAGAGAAAAAACAGAAAGACGTACTGGACCTTTGAACTTGAACATGATGTGCCAGTGTCTGTCGGTGTAACTGATGAGGACTGTCCAAGAGTAATCCGTAGTGTGGTGCTGAATTTTCGGCTGGATAATATAACGGATACGGGAATGTTTCATTGCCCATTTCCCTGTTGGACTAAGTGCGTTTATAGAGACAGAAGTCTCCAGAATCACGGAACAAAAGAACATGACTGGTCATTTCTCAGAGGGAAGCCGAAGCGTGCCCGTGAATTGAAAGCTCGCACTCTTGCATCTGAAGCCGTGTGAGAGGATCAGAAAACCTTGTATTTGTGAAAGGGTTTCTATCCGATGCAGAGTCTATGATCCACTGCCCTGTGCGCCAATGCTGAGTATTATTTGTAATACACATTTATCCGTAACAGTCGGGGAGGCTTAATTGACGAATGTCACAATTATTTTCACTCTTATCTTTAATGCAGTAAATATTGATCATTTTTTCCAAGAACCAAGAAATTTTATATTGATTTTAGGAACCCCGACAATTGTATGTCTTTCAGTAGCCCCAATGGCAATTTATACGCGCCACTCACTCACCCGGTGATCCAGACAACCAATCAACAGAGCAATCGGTGATTGGTTGATCAGATAGACACACGCACTGCACAGAAATCGATTGATTATCGTTATTTAATACAAACAATATTCACTGAAAAAAAAATGAATTCCATCAGAAAAATAAGCACGCGAAAGTCAGTGATGACGTAACCGATGTGGTAATCGATCGGTATGACATAACACGTGTGTTTCGCGCGTGACAGAAAGAGAAAGAAGAAATTATAATTAAAATAACGATTATCATTAATGTTCTATCGATCATTGTAATTAAATGAATTTCTATCGATTAGTTTGTAAAATTGTTTTCATTTTACGAAATTTGCACAAAGTTGAGCCACTTACTCGAGTGTCCGAACACGCGCGCGCGCTCACGCCCACTCGCCACCACTGCACACGATCTCCATGACAACCGACACAGCACTCGATCGCACCGCCCGATTATCAGTCAACAAATAATATAAACAAACAAAAACCGAACCGTAACGAAATGGAAACGCAACATGAACGCGTGAGGAAAAAAACCGATAAAAAATATGACCGAATTTGAATTCGAACCGGTTAATTGAATTGATCAATAATCGATCGACAAAGAATCAGTAAAATAATACAAGCGCTAAATTAATCAATAAATCGATTAATCAATCAATATAAAAATCAATAAATCGATCGAATAGTTGTGTTACACGCACACATACACGCACGCACTGACATCGCCACTGGCAACAATCAATAGAGACAGATAAACACTGGCGCGCACATTCACTCGGGCACGTGTACACACACACGCACAATCAAAAACATCAATCAATCAATCGATGTAATATAAACACGACACAACACCGCAGAAATACACAAATGACGTCTCGAGGGCGATGGTGCAAACTCTGTCGTCGCGGCCGACCACACACACACACAAAGAGCGCGACACAACTCAATTATGGACAACTGCACGGGATACAATGATAAAATGATGTGATGCAGTATAAAACGTTCCATTCCTCCGTGACAGAGACAAACACACCGACAGACACACAGTCAAATAAAGAGAGATAAGAATGTATATAAATTGAAAAAACTGCAACAACATTCAATGTCTTTTGCAAAAATTGTTCTTGTATCAGCAAAGGCGCTTTTCGGTCTCTACTACTGTTGCTGTTCGCTCTGCTCGGGCGTCTCTTCAGACTGTTTGCTGTCTTCGGATTCCTTTTTGTTATCGTCCACGACAGGAGGGTCTGATAATTCTTCGGTTTTCGGAATTTCTGAACTCTCATCGGTTACTTCTTTCGGAGAACTTTCGACATGATCCTCCGGTTGAATGGGAGTCTCCGATTCTTGTGTTTTATCGGTCTTAGTCAAGGTTTCGTCTTCGAGGTCAACAAAGCCGTCTTTTGTTTCCTCTTTGTCCCCGTCGCCAGAGGTTGGACCTGAGAGAATAAACATAAGTACTGTTCTGAAAGAATCTCGTCAAAATATTATATTTCCCCCGGTCTCACAAGAGTCCAATTTGTTCTTTGAATATTCTTCAAGTTTAAGAGACAATTTCTTTTCTTTATCAACAGACAGACATAAACCCTGAACTTTAACCAGGACCTTACAACAAGAGAGGAAAGAGAGAGTCTTTAATTAACAATTGCAAGAAATAAAATAACTTACTGAAAATTTAAAACCTATTTTCAAAGAAAAATAATTAGAGACAAAAGATATTTCTTGTACATAGAAACATTCCAAATCCATCTTCTAGTTCGAGGGCCCCTACAGACACTTGCTTCACGCTGGAAGGACAAAAAGAACATTAGCATTTACCGTCAAGCAAGTCATGTCCGCTTCTAGTAGTTCTTGTACGACCATCTCGGCTTCATTGTGGCCAGGCTGTAATATCCAAAATTATCTATAGATAAAACTGATATTTCGTCCTATTTTTTAACGAGCAGTATCTGAATGAAGTGAACGAAGACGCCTTAACCAAGGGTCGATTTATACGCGACTTTAGTAAGTTTAAATCGGTAAAAAGAATTTTAAATGATGCCTATATACCAGGATGATCTTCGAATTTAATGATGACCTACCAAACTCTCATTGAGTCAGAAAATGGCAATTGAGTTTGTGAGGAATATTTGAATGTTTGATGTTTTATGTTTGAATGTGTATGTTGATTTGGAAATGTGTCTCTCCTACCCAGATGGATGATTAATATTTTAATTCTTATTATCTAAAAATATGTTATGTTTAAATTTATTTTTACTTTCAAATAATTTTAAAATTTTAAATAAGTTAATTAATTTTTATAATATTTAATAAATAAATCAAATTAATATTTTTTAAATAATTAATTATCATTTTAATTATTATTCAATAAGTTTTCAGTGAATATTTTATTAAAATATTTATTTCGTCATTTTCTAAAAAAGTAATGAGAATTAAACCATTAATCAATTTCGCTTTGAATGCAAATGTACGAAAGTTTTGACAAAGATTGTTTTGAGGACAATCAAAATTGTTGTTTAAATAAAAATATAAGAAATCAAATTGGTGTTCTTAATAGAGTTAATGTTTCAGCCGGCAGAAATGATCCTCTGCTAATACAAAATAACTGAAAGGTGAGGATATTTGTCACTAGAAAAAATTCCTTTCGTCCACAATTTAAGGCTCATTTCCAATCAATAAATTACGATTAAAGATACGAAAAATCATTGTGAGCATTATACACGGACATTGTTCACTAGTAACCTTTAAAATGTAATGTGGACAAGCAGTTGAAGAAGAAGGATTTCTTGCGGTCAATGAGAAGAAGTAAATATTTCCCGTCATAAATTACTGAGAAGACTCGAAGGTTGGATTCGATGGTCAGTGAGAAATAGAAAAATTAAATTTGGTATTATTAAATTGTAATGTCTTTAATTTACAATTTAGGTTCTGCTGGCGCCGCGAAGCATCTTCGATTATCAATGCACCTCCGATTTCGGTAATCGTTTCTCAGATATTGCATGGCTAAATGGACCAACCTCAATAAATTCATTTGAGTGAACCTGTCTCAAGATTGCCTCGTCGGAAGATAACTCATAACTCATAAACTCTCCATGAACCCAATCAGGTCGAAGGCTCGATTCAATGATCAATAGTGCCAAATGGAGCATGGATCCAGCTAACTTCACAAGAGAGTGTAATGAATAATAACACTGTCATGTCTGTAAGTCAAATGTGCAGCACAATATTCTCTGTCAGCAGACACAAAATATATTACAGCAACACGAAATTAATTGTCTTTTCTTATGAGAACTTTATTGATAACAGAGAGATCGCATTTCATTAGAACATTTCTTTACTCATTGCCATTTTACGATCCGATAGATGAATCAACATTCACTGACAACAAGATCGCTTTTCATTTTTTTATAACCAAAGAAATTTCTTTTAATGAGAATGAAGCGATTGAGAGAAAGTAGCTTATCGTATCAATATGGCCGAACACGAGGTGAATATGTTTAGGAAAGTGGCAGAGGCCCAGCGACAGTGCCACTAGTGTACCCCTGCCGTGGTATGGAATACTAGTCGGAGATTTGCTTTCCTAAAACGTATGAAATCTAAATGGTAAACAATAGATACTCAAAGACATGAACTCCATCTCTATGAAGATCAGGATTATTCGTAAGGAATGTTGACCATGTCTGGACTGGGAGTATAGAAAAGTAAAAAAAATACAAAAAAATTACAAAGTGATTGTTGTTGGAATAAGATTAGTGGTCACAATCAAATCTTATGCCAGAAAGACGTGAGCGATAGAGAGACAGTATAGCGAAGAGTCTGATAATCTGGAAACAGAAAGAAATGAAGCCACAAACACAACAAAAACAAAGTAAAGAATGAATTGATCAATCGATAGCTGAGTCACAATGAGCACATTGTATTCAGTCGACATTCGCACAGTTGCTAGTGCAGTTGCTGCAGCCGATGATGAGCAGTATTATGCGTTAGTGATGCTGCACCTTGACTGATGTGATCGGGGGCCCTTCTTTTATGATGTGGTCACAGTACTATGATTATGGTGAAGATAGTTATTACTATTGATTCATTGCAGTGTCAGTGCTCCGTACAAAAGGCAGTAGATCAGTGATCCCCACCGCACGTTCTACGTCCCCGATCGGAGCAATAAGTAGTAGTAAAACAGCAATATGATAAATAATCAAATAAAAGTAAACAAACAGAGGTCACCCAAATTAAACAAAGTCAATTGTAATAACCCTCCACACTGTCGACACTAATAACGACTGTTAAAATGTATTTTGCCTTAGTATTATAATTCTCGATCAATAGAATAAGCAGTACTCAGTTGTTACTAAAGGGAACAGTAATAAAAATTTATAGGACTTATTTATAACAGTTTCAGATTACAGTAAAAATAAACCTTTATGTAAAATCCAATATTAAAAGGAAATAAGTCTGTGTTAAATGTTAAAGCGCTGAGAGTGGGCGAAACAAGAAATTGCTCAAAAAAAGGAAACTATGACCAATACAAACTATGAAGAGAAATGATGACAGGAGGAATAATGACAATGCCAATGAGAGAATCAGCTCCAAATGGCAATAATAAAGAACTTGGACGTTAGAACATGATCCGAGTAAAGGGTCACAAGGTGGCACAAAATGGTGGTGGCCTCTCGCCGGTGTCAACGATTACATTTTAAAATTTAAGATTGGAAGTAATAAAGGCATTTCTTGATCGAGTTTGGGTGCCAAATGTATTGATACTTGATTGACAAATATTGATCATTTTGTTTGGGGACCTTTCACTTGAAATTGAGACTTATTTTAAAATTGATTTCGAGTAAATGTGGAAAAAGTTTACTTAAGAAAGAATTATTAACTTTGTGAATTAGAAAAGTTGATCAATTAGAAAAATGTATTCGCCATGTATGCGATCTCAAGTAGAAGTGGCAAAACTTTCATTCTCCGCAATTTAAAGAGAATATTTGTTTCAATGGTCGTCATGAAATGGCGCGAAGGGAACAGGGCTCTAAGACGCTCGCCTTCAGTACAGAAAATTTGTCAAAAAAGAAACTTATTCAAAATGTTTTTGGAAACTGAAGTAATTGACAAAGAAATGTCTTAGAATATGAATGAATGACGAATAACCCCACAGAACTAACAATGCGCTTAAATTCCAGACAAGGTACGCTGTATTCCTTTTTACTGCAACTGGAATTATAATATTATGTTCCCACTGTGTTCCAAGGATTTTAACAGCGGATATGCAAGATCGCCGATTGCTGTTTTGTCAGAATAACTTTTGCTGAGAACATTGAGACAATTTTCATTTGAATTGTTATTATTATCACATTTAGAGTCATCACAACTCTCAGAAGGTCGTTCACCCTTTGTTTTTTATCGTTCTAATTTGTTTTTTATTTCTATTTCAATCATGATTATTCGACCAATTTTATAAATCTTTTTACAATATTTAATTTCTAAAAATATTAATTAAAAATAATAATTTCAACTATTTCTTTATAAAAACTCAAAATAATAAAAATTTTATGAAATTGTTAAAAATGAATTTCATTTAAATATAATTAAATGATTTTCTTTTTTCTTTAAAAAACATTGTAAGTGGCGTTTATGCCACTTTTATTATTATCAAATTCCGAAGTCATAATGTAACACCACAAAATTTATTAATATCAATAATTCACATATTTGAACTAATTTTTTGTTAATTCAATTATTTCGCCCAAAATTAATTCATTAAATTTTGAAAATTTACGAAATTTAAATCTTAAATTATTTTACAATTTTACGAAACTTCATCATAAAAACTAATTAATGTAAATTTACAATAAACCCTTTTATTAAAAAAAATTATTTCATAAAATATTAATCCGTTAATTATTTATTTTAAAATTTATTTGAACTTATTTCATAACTTTTATCAAAATATATCAATTGTTATTACTGTAAGCATATTTTAAATAAGTATTTGTTTTATTATATTTTTACTCTACATTTTAAATTTTTAATTTATTTCTTTTAAATTTTCAAATTAAAAAAATAATAAACTATTTTAGCGAACTTAAATTTAAACTAACCCCTCATAAAATATTAAACTTAATTTTAATTATCTATGAAAAAGAAAACTCATGTATTTATAAATACATTTACTGACAATATATTTCGACGGATCAAGCGTCATCTTCAGGTCACTGATCAACAATTAATTCACCTGTATATAAATACAAAAATGATGATTATGTACTCGATCAGAATGGTTATTCTAAATCTTTTTTTGAAAAATTAATAAAGGAAGCAGTGGATAAAATAATTTTGAAAGATAGTTCGAAAAATCAGAGTTTGGCTTCTCCTGATGGATCTAAGAAAGAAATCGAAGTATCATTAGATATTAATAATATACCTAAATGTTGCTTAATTGTACCTTATTCTGAAGGATTTAAAAACTTTAAAAATGCATTGTTAAAAGCAACTAACAATGAATTAAATTTAAAAATTATATCACGATCTCATAAAATTCAAAATGTGTTCAGTAATAAATCTATTACACCTTTAACACTTTGTTCTGATTCTGTTTATGGATACAAATGTAATGGGTGCGATGCAATCATCAGACAGACTGCCCGTCACTCTGTAAACGAATTCAAGAACATGGTCGAAAAGAGAGTGAGAGTAAAATTGCAGAACATAGGAGAAAATTTAAATCTAATTTTGATAATTTCAAAATTTTGTGTAATCATTTTGATAGTTATTGGGAGAGAGTGTCGTGTGAAGCATTGTTAATTAGGTCACGTTGCCCTAAAATCAATGTTCAATCGGCAGTCTTACATAATCATTATTACTGTATTTACATACAGGTGAATTAAATTATCAATCAGTGACCTGAAGATTACGCTTGATCCGTCGAAATATATTGTGAATAAATATATTTTTTAATGGATAAGTTTTGTTTTTCATAGAAAATTATCATCTGGATTTCATTTTATCATTAATTTAACTGCTAATTTAAAAAATATGAACTTATCAAATGATTATTTTAATTATGTTCGGATAGTCGATCACTGTAGAAATACAAGAAATATCAATTTGCATCTGAGTGGAGAATCACCATTCTCAGTTCAACATACTCAAATCAACATACATTCACACATTCATACAATCTAAAATATTCCTCACAACTTGCTCTTTTTACACCAGAATCAAGACGTAAGTCTTAAGAATTCAAAGATGCAAACGGAAAAGTATTGGAAGAAGACGTGATAGTCACATGTCACAGAAACTTTGTCATAATTACTACCTTTGGAATGAAAAAGGAATGATCATCTCGGACTTTGATAAAACGGAAGTTTGTATCAGCATCCATTACTGCTCTAGGCTCGTGGAACAGGCAAGTTAACTGAGAGGAAGAGCAGAGTGTGTAACGTGTAATACTTGTCTGATAATGCACCTATTCCCACCAGTTGCCTCACTTTGCTCTCCTACCCTCACAACATAATTGTCTCTTTACCCAGATAAAGCGAGTTCTTATAGTTCTTATTTCGCTACAAAAGAAGATATGAAGGAGATAATTTCTAAATCTTTTTGTCCTATAGTTGCTGGACTTTTTAGAAAAAACCTTCTCTCGGGACCTTGTGTTGTACGCTAGGTAAATACGTTTCGTTAGATGGAAAATTATTTCGGAAAAAAATCAACTTTATAACTTACTTGTGTTACGGAAAATAAATCTCCTTTTAATAATCGAATATATTTCTAAGGGAGACTTACTGATTATTGGATACACCACGTATTTTCTTTTATTTGTACAACAAATCTTTTAACATAAATTACATTGGACTTTCTTACGCTCTGAGAAGATATTTTACCAATAGCCAAAGGCTTCCCCGTATTACTAAGTTCGCAATCACTTACTTGACCGGACTTTGCCTGAATATCGGTTATAAGAGTTATTACTATTGATCATAAATTAAAATTATTATCAAATAACAGAAATCTGTCTTCGAGTCTCAGAAATAATTACTCATATCTCTCACCATAGCTCGCAATAAAAAATCAATGTTATCAATAATCAATAAAGCCATTAAGTAGATATTTATTTACCGTCACTGTGTTCGTCCTGGTTACGGTTATTGCTTCCTCTTCCACCACGATTACCGCGACTACGCCCCCCACGATGTCTCCTACTACGCTCTCCCCCTGACGATGATCTTCCACCGCGACCGCCGCGTGGTCCTCCATTACCGCCATCATAATAGTTGTCTCTCTGTTCCTTCTCTCCGCTGTCAAGTTCTAGTGACAATCAATCGATCAATCTCGTCCACTAGTTATTTAATTTAGTTATTTATTCATCACTTCAGAAACTTTTGAAGTCGATGACTACTTATGGACTCCAGAATTTATTGAAGAGGCCTACACATCTAGCGGATTGGTTTTTGGACGAGACATTTTTCATGTTGTTTACTTAAGAAAATGTTGATATTGGCAACCGCCAAAATAATCAGTAAAACTTAGGATTACTCTCCGATAACAATAAGGTATTGATGATATGATGCTTTAGTATCAAAAGGTTATCATAGAGGAATAAGAGAGATACATATACAGTAGAACTTCGTTATAACGGACTCGCTTATACCGAACATCCGATCAGTACGGACGAATATTTTAGTCCCGACAAAACCATGCTACTTTCAATGCAATATTTGTCGTATATGACGGACTCTGTTATATCGGACTTTCGGTTACAACATACCGGTCGGCAAGTCCGCTGAAAAAACGCAGCTGTTAGTACGGATGTTGCATTGTATGTGTATGCATGTATTTTCATAAGATGTAAAATTATAAATATTTTTTTCTTTCTGTCTCTATAATAAATTTTACATTTGAACGAAAAGAATTCATATAATTGAAAAATTCAGAAATCGTAATTTCTTCGCGATCTCTATTTAAATGATTATTTTTCGCCAAATTTAATAATAGAGAACACAAATGTTCATATACTTTTAATGGGAGAATTTTACCATTAAAAAGTGCTTTTTAAATTAATCAATTTCAGCATTATAAATTTGTTTGCTCTATTAATTTATTCTTGTTGGTATTCATACAATGAATGATACTCACAAGCGAACTTCTTTTACTTTAGAGGCAAAAATCAGATTATTCGTGAAATTGAGTTGGGAAAAACAATCAGCTGTTTCAGCAAGTCTAAAGTGCTCCAAGAAAACGGTTAATTCAATTTGGCAAGATCGTGACAGACCACGCCATGCCTATGAGTCAAACCACAACAATGACAGTAAAAGAATGCGCACTGCTATGTTGGAGGAGGTCTTACTCAAATGGTTTACCACAGCTCCCTGCCAAAACACTCCAATCAGTGGTCCTGTAATGCGTTAGAAAGCATATGATTTTGCTGTATTGTTCAAGCACTATATTTTTTAGTGTAGTGTATGCTGGTCGGACGATTCAAAACTCGCCATAATATTGTGTTTCGTGATATTTGTGGTAGCTGAAGTTTAATGCTGTTGTATTGTACGCTAACTTTGTGAAAGGTAAATTTTTGAAATATGTGAAATTTTCAGATGTCAGTTAATAAAGTTTTTTTTATTTTATACAACAATATCGACGGTTTACATTTATAACGGACCTTGGTTAGTACGGAATGTTTTTTATGGTCCCATGAAGTCCGTACTAACGAAGTGCCACTGTATATATTAAGTCCAAACCTTGATAAAATTATGAAAAATGATTAACATATTTACAATTAATTATGTATAGAAAAAATGAGCCCTTTTTCTAAATGACGGAGACAAAAGGCGGCTACGAGACGAATGATAAATGTTCATAAAGAAGTCAACTTCCAATTTTTTCCAATCTTTATTTGTGCTTCTTTCAATCGTTCAGTGTTTTAAAACCTCAGTTTATCATTGTAGATTTGTTTTGCAATTGTAGCCCAAATGATTTCACTTAAATTTATAAAGCCAATTTTTCATTAAAAAGTTAATTTATCGAAAAGAATTAGAATAGCTCCAAAAATATTTTTGAACAAATGAATAAACTCATTATTTATTGAACAGATTAATCACATTGATTGATTGGCGGATTGATAGACTTAAATCCCCGTACTCAAGGATTGCAGAAACTAGTGTGATACAATTTAGGACTTGTCCCCTACCCGAGTTTATAAATTATCAGATGTCACGCAAGCCTAATTATCTGCAGGTGTCGGTGAATGGCACTGGTCATTGCGTCCGATATATCATTGTTGTACATGATATTTTTGCACAAATCGAGAGCACAACTTCCGATAACCAAAGTTAGAAGTACTTAAGTACTACTCTGAAACTTCATTACGTCTGGACTATCAAATTAATTGGAATCTCCACTGGACGACCGAAATTTGAAGACTTGAAGAACAGATTGCCTGACTTTCCTAAATTCTAAGATCCATTTTATAAATTGTTAATCTCAAAGGAGATATTTGTCTTCACATGAGCGCATGTGCCACATCAAGAAATATTTCTTCATTGTTCCAATTTAGCAACAAGTTCAATTTTATTACTCATCGGTATTCAACAGCGTCAGTTGTCCTCGAGAATTCAACAAATAGAAAGAAATTACACACATCCACTATTGTAAATAGAATTAGATTATTTAAACAGCGCTACTTGAATGTGTTCTCAGTGGCATAAAATAAATGAACGGCCATTTCTCCTTCCCATCTAATCCGAGGCATTTTTGAATGAACCACGTATTTTATGTGTTGCAAAAGTCTAAGGAGTTTTATTTAAGAAGCCTGAAGTACTTAATTTAAATCAAAATTTTTTTTTTCTCCAAGTTACATAATTTCATGCAGTCTTCCATGGTGTTGCTTTCAAAGGCGCGGATAAAAGAACATAATTTCTTAAGGCCAAAGTGACCAGATTGCGATGGATTGTCTCCTTTGTAAGACTTGTCGCTTCTAGCCTTTGGGAAACTGACTGTTTTGTTTGCTCCTTTATCAGATTTCTTATAAGGTAAATGTTTCGATCCACATCAATCAGCTTCTGTGAGACTTGTTCATTTTCCATCACGGAATTCTTTATACCAGAGGAAAATGGTTGACTGAGATAAAAGATTATCAAATGCCTAAATATCTTTTATAGAGACTCCCATCGACAAAATTTTATATAAAGAGAGCCAAGTAAGTGTTCAGTACATATCTTCATAATGGCACTAAAATCGTTGAAATTAAGTAAATGGAATGATATAAAGGTAATAATGTCTCTGTCTTTATTCCTCATTGCATTTATACAAATTTTTATTTTGTAAAAATTTATGGCAAAAAGTTTCGTTGTAACCTACTTTAAGAAAAGAATATGTTAATTTTTCATGGGAAAATGAAAACTATTCATCGTTATTTTTTTATTGACATATTGATTATCAAATTTTGTTTCATGTAAAAAATAATTTCTGTGCACGCTAAATTGTTTCATGTATCTTTTTAAAAATCGATAAAAAAGGCATTGTTTTGTATCTGTATAAGTCCAGAAAATGTGATGCGATTTTTGTTTAAATAATCAAAAGTAAATAAAGACTTTTGAGTTAAAAAGGTGCTTTGATATAAAAAATATTCTATTGAATTTTAATTTTGAATCATATGAAATTAAAAATTCGAATGTTAAAAATAATCGAAACGAGTTCGTATCTCAACAAAATTTCTGTTCCAGAAGAAGCGAAATTTATCTGCTGGAAATGTGCGACGTTTTCCACCGTTCACCAATCCGAATTTGAATCGCATCTCCGTAATCACCATAGCGACTTCAGTCGACTCAAATACGTCTATTGTAATTCGAATATCGATTTCCGAACACATCAAATCTCTTTTCGATGAAAATTTGCAACTTGAGTAACGTCTCCATAGAAATGGACAGCCGAAAATCGATCGTCATAACAACAAACTCGTTTGTTCGATAGGCCGCACGCGATTCGCCGACGAATATCAGCTGATCGATCATATTGAGTCGAATTTTACGACGATTTTCCACTGCACATTCGACAAATGTCGCATGAAAACCACCATCATCGATTCTCTTGTCAGTAAATCCGATATTATGGACGGCTTTTGGTAAGAGGTTGTTGAGGGGTGCATTCCTATGAGCCAGAATGCATCTGAGTTCAGTCTCCGGAAATCAGATTCAAAATTTTATAGACTTTGATTCGTGGAACAGTGCTAATTGGCCGTGACACAGCAAGATAACTGTGATTCATGCGCATGTCGCTTGGTATGAAAATTCCTAAGATTTTTGTGATTCACCAAGTCTGAATCCTGATAATTTTGAGAAAAACATTTCTGCATTTGTTTCTTTGTCAAGAGTAACAAGACTGGAATGCTCTGAATTTATTTAATTTTCGAGTGTCGTCTGTTGTTCGATCATCTTTATTTATGCTTTAATTTTAATCGAAATCGCCCATAACATTTCTCTATTCTGTGAAGAAGATTTAATCACACACTTTATTACACATTTTTGGAGTCAATGAATTCCGATTTTTATTATTTTTAATTCTGGAAACATTTTATGAATGATAAATATAAAACATTTTTCAATCATTTTTGATAAATTAATTTATTTATTAGGGTGCACCAAAAGTCTTTTCGTATTTTTTATTAAAAATTTAAACATAATTTTACAAATAAAAAATATTTAAGTTTCAAAGTAAAGGCCATTTGAATCTATAGCTTGAACCCATCTATGTGCAAGTTGTGCGATCCCGCTGCGGTACCAATCCTTGTTCTTAGAAGCGAAGAACTGGTGACACCCATTTTCGACCTCGGCCAGATTATTGAAGCTGCGACCACGATGAACGTGCGCCATAGAGCGGAAAAGGTGATAGTCGGATGGCGCAAGATCCGGACTATACACTGGGTGTGGAAGAAGTTCAAAGGCGTCGATATTTTTGATTTTTTCCTTTGTTTGTTTGGCGGTGTGCGGTTTTGCATTGTCCTGTTGTAGAAGAACTCGCTTTCGATTGATCAAAGCG
>MQRK01168462.1:289-12942 GCA_001938485.1 Girardia tigrina
AATTGATTTTGTAAATAAAGTTTAAATAATTTTTTTGAAATAAATTTTCGAAATAAATTTTCAGGGTTTTAAAAATTAAATCGAAAATAATTTAATGGATTAATTTAGGTCGAGATAATTAAATTAAATTAACAGGAAAATTTGTTTTAGAAATGTGAATTGTTATATTAATAAATTTTTGGTGGTGTTAAATTATGTCTTTAGAATGTGATAATAATGAAAGTGGCATAAACGCTACTTACAATGACAAAACAATATTTAAAGAAATTTTTAAATAATTAACACAATTTTACTTTATTACTAAAATAAATTAATTAAAACTGTTAAGCGGTATATTAATTGAAGTTCGAATAATTAATGATTGATAAAAATTAATATTTTTGCAATAATAATACGATAATATATTTAATTTATAAAAAGCGAAATCAATTCATATACATCTATATGTTTGATAAGAATGAGAATGTTAATTTAACCAAATGTTAACCATATTATAAAACCAGTCATTTTATTGCGATTTATTTTATTTTTTTTGCCAAGAACAAATGTCTATAAAGAGGGAAGGACTAGACACTTTGCGTAGTGTTGTGACAATACCTTGCGTGAATCAAGCGAACACATAATGTTACGGCAAGGAAGATTTTACTTGGTAAAACTGTAAAGTGGTAGTAGTTATATGTAATTCCATATGTATGAAAATAAAAGTGTGGCTGACATAAAAGCTTCAAAAACTATTTCTCTTAACAGTCTTGGATGCCGCTGTTAGTTTTCAAGACATCATTCTGCCAAGACCTCTAGTATGCTATCTGATTAATAAAATAAATAATATCTAAAATTCTAACTATTACCTTTTAAGAGACTCATTCCATCAGTAATACACTTATTGATGCCTGCTATATCAGTGAAAGCCACTTCAAATGTTAGGCAAAATTAATAAAATCTCAATGTGTATATAAATGTAATTAAATGTACTATGAGAAATATATAAATATTTAATGAATTAAAATCACTTAAAATACGAACTGTAATTAAAAAATAAAAGAGACAACACGATCTTCGGATTTTCATTACAAACTCTTCCACAGTCAATTAGTTTTTTTTCTTAACTGATTCTTGGGTCGATGATTATTTCATGGTTGGGAGAGTGCTCAACGTTTCATTGAGTTTCTTTTGTCATAACCTTATCTACTTGCATAGTAGTCAACATTTTGCGCTCAATTTCATTTTCTCTAAATATTTTTTCTCAGTCATTTAATCAGAGTCATATTATAAGCTCGAACGCTCAGTATTTTCGTCATTTCCTATTCCCATTACTTTCACAACAATGAGTATATGATGACTTTTGTTTCTGGATCCCTTCATTCAAGTTCTGCTTATTTACGCATACTTAATTATAGTCTCTTTATTCTTTTAACTGAATGTATCGTTACAGTCATAGAGTAATTTTTCAGATTAGAATGAAAATAATACGAAAATGACATTATCAGTGATCTAATTAGTTCTGCGAACAGTAAGATGGTATTGGCGCACATTATTTGGGGCTGTGGATCTGGATCATTTGTCGATACTGGTGCTTAGGAAACTGTTCGACTGTTTTAAAATCTGAAAGTGAGGTCAAATTATTTGATAATTGACGTTTCGTATTATATTATTGAGTATAACATGTACAAAGTCCTTTTTTGTTCGTTTGCTATTAAGTCTGTTTTTTGAGTTTCTAAATGAAAAAATGTTCCTTAGAAGTAAAAAATGATTTTTATGATGTTTTAAGTTACTCTGACTTTGCAGAACTCTTTTTAGACAACGGTTGAAGAGCCAATTATATCATATATATATATATAATACATATATAATATATAATATATTATATTTTATATATACATATATATATATATATATATATATATATATATATATATTTATTTCTTCCTTTTCGTTCTAGTCTTTTGTAAAATGTTTGATATTTTCTTTAGAAGTTCACAGCTTTAGAATCTAAAATATTTAGTCTAGTGAACAATAATTTAAAAATTTTTGAATAGATATGTGTTAAAGCATTTTTTAAAAATTCAACGTTGGACATGTTTCGATCATATTGTAATCAATACAACACAATAACGATAAAACACAAATAGGTGCTAAAGATGATCAGAAATCGTGATCGAAACATGTCCAATATCCAGTAGAAAGATGCTACAAAGAGTTTACCGAAAAGAAGGAGCTAAACAGACACACTAAAAGGGACCATGCGGTGTCCGCTTCCGCTAATCCTGATCAGTTCAACGAGACACAACAACATCAATTACCATTTCCATGTGCACTATGTAAAAAGTCATACAAAACGAACATGTCACGAACAAGGCATCTCTACCGGGATTATAAATTAGAAGAGACAGAAGAAATTGGAGAATCGACAATGACGCCAGCGCAAATTAGTTCAAGAAATAACACAAAAGAAAGAGTCGTAGAAAACCTCAACATTCCAGGCAACCAGATTCAATCCGTGACGGACCCCGCGACTATCTTGATAGTGTTGGAGGAAGCGATAGGTACCGAAGAAACTCATCCGACTTTTAGGATTGCAGATCTAACTTAGATTTCTAACTTCAGATTTCCCTTTCGCGGCTGTACGAAGTCCACGAATAAAGCCAAAGGTATGCAGAACCATGGCTATACAACCAATGGGTGAGTCGTTTCTCACAGAGAAGCCAAAAATATCTCGGAGACCGAAACTATGCGACCCCGTAGGAGGTCTATCGGGCGGCTGCTAGTGATTCTTTAGTTTGAGTGGACCCTCTAAAGAGCCTTGGGGCTCAATACCATTCGAAAGAAAGGGGAGGCCCACACTGGAGAGACAAGTTTTCATCTCAAAACCCGGATTAGTGAGTATTCAAGTCGACGGAATAAAGTTCTTGATCATTGGTTATATTTTAAAAATAGAATCTCTTCTGTTTTAAAAGATGTATTATGTATTACAGAAGGGCTTCGATTCACATTATGAGCGGCAGTTTTATGAATCATAAATTATTAAGACACTAAAACCCATTAAAAAACATTCAAAATGGACAAAGTAAAGTCATTTCAAATATTAAAATCTTTAATTAGAATTTTAAAAATATTTTGCCATTATTATATAATTAAATCATAAATTAAATAAATAAATAAATAAAGTTTTCACTTTTAAACTAATTTTATAAAAAAATTAACATTATAACTAATAAATACAATTGCTGACGATGAAAAAGAATTTCCAAAACATGTACAATAATCGATTTCTTTAAAAAGCTCTAACAACTTTATTTTTCAAAAATACTAAATAAGAGTGCAAAAGACTCAATATAAATTTATATATATATATATATATATATATATATATATAATTGATTACAGAAAAAAGAAAATTGAGAATGTTTTTTGTAAACATTATTAATTGTGATTATAAGCAAAGAAAGTAAAACTGTTTCCCCTTCTTAAGAGAAACAAGTTGTAAATCGAGACACATTTCAAGCAAGAATTTGTTTTGTTTTTATTTCTTCTTAATTTCCAAATAGATAAATGGACACTCATTTTAATTGAAATTTATGTATGATCCAAATTCAATTACTTAATGATTTGATATATCTCATGTCACTTGTCCACCACTGTCGCCTAACTGTCCCCATAAAAAATTAAATCAGTCCTCCACGAAATCGAATTAGTCTCTTCCTCCGTTTCTTGTCGAATGTATTGCTTCTTTTCTACTTCCAGCTATCGTTTTGACAATTCTATCAATATCATAAGAGGTTTCCTCAACCTGATTTAAGTGATTCTATTTATTTGTTTTATTAAATACTTATTTATCATTTGTTTTTTGTCTTTACTATTTTCGACAGAATTCTTGTAGAAAATTATTTTTTAGTTGGATTTAACGCTATTTTTTGTACCAAACAATCTTTAAATTCCAATTGTTAGAAAGATTATTAATTACCATAATTTTCTGTAGTAAACTGGATCCGTTTTTTTTGTTTTCTTGCTTGTTTATCAGTTTAATTATAATTATTATTTATTGTTATTATGGTTAATTAGTTATTTTTAATTATATAAATAACAATTAACAGCAGTAACAATAAATAACTATTGTAAAAAAAGAAATAATAAAAGCTTCGTATTTTGGTCTAAAATATATATAATATATTAGTTTAAAATGTTAGTTTGTTTGTTGATTAATCGGTCGCGCAATTATCATAATATGAAATTACGGAGGAACCAGAGCGAATCCATTTAAGGACATGGTCAGTCTGGATAGTCGCATGAAAACGTTTCTGTCGGTACAGCGCCTTCGCTGAAAGACGCCCGGAAGCCGATGAAATCGATCGAAAACCGTACAAGTCGTTAAATGGTTAAATCATCACCGATTTCGAATAATGACTATTTTGATGATTCCTACACGGGATTTCGTGAAAATGTTTATGAAAATACCAATAAAATACTAATTTATTTGATAAATGACGATTTTTATCACTTATTTACTAAATATATATTTATAGATTAATTAATTGTCGTTATTAATAATAATGCCAACATTTCTTTTATATAGGGTTAGGGTTAGGTTGAGGTTATGGTTGAGGTTATTTTTTTAATAATTAGCACTCAATCACTATCTTCATACAATACTAATTTGTAAATATTTTAGAAAAATTTAAATATTTAATACGATATAATTTGATGGCAAAATAAATAGATAAATAGTTATTCGAAGAACGTGGAAAAAAACATAATAGAGAAAGACAACTTCGATATAAAGAACGTTAAAAAGAAGATTCTGAAGAGATTTAACGACTTAACAAGCGAAAACAAATGAAGAGCAAAGACATTTCATCGAATAAATGCAAATCCAAAGTGCTTAATTTTAATATTAAATTTAATTATGTTCATTGAAAGTTTTGTGAAATTAAATTTTTTCTGTTGTTTTTTCAAGGGCCGTTGTGACGCGCAAAAACTTAGTAAATATATAAATCATTTATTCTAGAATATTAAGATTAAAAAATATTTTCAAAGTTTCCAATTTTAAAAATTTATGAATAAGAAAAACTTTCAAATTTGAAAATATAACTTTCCCTTTTTTCATGACGGGTCATTTTCTAATACAATATAATTAATTTATAAACATTATCAGAAATTATAATTTGTTTTTAAAAATCTTTTTGTTTCTCATGGAATATTAAAATCCTGTTTTTTATTTTTTCAAGAAATTTTTATAATTTAATAAAAGATTTTAACAATTAAAACGGTTTAAAATCTGGAAAATCGTCCTCTAAAAACAAATACATAAAAATAAATATTATAATATTTTATGAATTTTATTTGCTGTGATGAATTAGGAAACTTTGAAGCATGTTCAATAATTAATTTCTTAAAAAAACTTTTCCTAAATTCTTTTTCAAATATACAAAATATAATATATAATTTATTTTCCAATTCACGAAATGTTTCGTTCTTATCAGAACATCATCAGATGGATCGTCCATTGATAGAACAGATTTATATAATTCAGATAATTAATTATTTAATTATTTATTTAATTAATTGAACAGATTTATGCCAAAAGTCTGTATCAAACACATAATATTTGTCTAAATTCTAAATCGGTAGAAATAACTCAAAACACTATAAAAATTTATTTTAAAATACTAATATTGAATTCGTATCAGAATAGAAAATCAGCTGGTGTAAAGGATAAATTTTCGATTCCGACACAGAATTTTGAAATTATCAATATTAAAATCGCATTTATTCTGTGTGAAAAATTCTGTGTAAGCATTTTGAGAGTTATTGGGAGAGAGTGTCGTGTGAAGCATTGTTAATTAGGTCACGTTGCCCTAAAATCAATGTTCAATCGGCAGTCTCAACCAACTTATTGAGAATTTTTGATTAGCATGATTTCATGCAATCGATTACATAATCATCATTTTTGTATTTATATACAGGTGAATTGATTATTAATTAGTGACCTGAAGATGACGGTAGATCAGTCGAAATATATTGTCTTGAAATATATTTTTAATGGATGAGTGTTGTTTTTTTAATGTTTATTTATTAATTATATTAGTAGTAAATTTTCAATTTCAAAATTTTTTTTTATAAAATTATATTCATTTTTAAATATAATTATCTTTATTATAAATCAAATTTAAATTTATGTTTCACTTTATCAAAAAATGAACAATTTTGTAAATGTTATTTAATTTTGATTATTTATTAATTTTGTAAAAATATTACTACAAATTTTGTTTAATAGTTAAAAAATATTTTAATTAAAATTATATGTTTTGAAAAATGGTGACCCGAATAAATATAAAAATATTTTTAAAAATTAATTAAAATATTAGTATCTTAAAATAAATATTTTTAGTTTTTTAAGTTTCAATTTCGACAAATGTTCTCTGTTTTATACAGACTTATTTTTGATAATTTTATAAATCTGTTCTATCAATGAAAGATCCACCTGAGGATGTTCTGCTTTGAATTGTGAAATAATAAGTGGTTACAAAAAATGTTTCTTCACTTTTCCCTATTTTAATCAATTTTATAATATTGGGTTGTTGCATAAGTTCCCGCCGTTACATGAAACTATTTGTTCTACAAAGACTTTTTGATGTTTGGTGAAGTGTTATATACCATTAGAAAGCCCGTGCTATGCTCTACAAGATTAAAGTAATCGTTTTTGTCTATATTATTTTTTTGTCTTTTTTTAGAACCGTCAAATGGATTGTCAAGTCGACAAAAATTGCATTTTCAACACCTCCTTCTTTTCGCCTTTAATCGAGGTCAAAAAGCGAGTGAAGCTACCAGAGATATTTGTGCCGTGTATGGAGAAAACGCTATAGCTGAGAGAACTGCTCGGGATTGGCTTGCTGGGTTGAAACACGATAATTTCGACCTCAACGACGCTCCTCGTTCCGAAAGACCAATCGAGATGGACGAGGACCCACTCGGGGATCTTTTGAAGGAAGATGGCCGCCAGACATGGAGAGAATTGGCCGAAAAGATGAATTGTGATTTTGCGACAATTTCACGCCACCTTCAGTCGATGGGTTTCACTCAAAAGCCTATAGCTTGGGTCCCACACGAACTCACCCAAAAACAGAAGGATAAGCGACTTTCCATTGCCGCTCAAAATCTCGCTCGACACCAAGGAACCCATGACCACAGGCAACTTTTCTTATACAGAATCGTCACAGGAGACGAGAGATGGTGTATCTATGTGAACATGAAGCAAAGAATAGAGTGGGTGAGTCCTGGAGAGAAGCCTAAGCCCAGGATCAAGAAAGACCTGCACCCGATGAAGACAATGATTTGCGTATGGTGGGATTGGGAAGGTTTAATCCACTGGGAAATGCTTGGAAAAAACATGACAGTAGAAAAGAATCTCTATAAAGCCCAATTGCATCGAGTCAATGAGGCAATTCAACAAAAAAGACCGGATCGACAAGGCCAGGTGATCCTCCTCCATGACAATGCTCGACCACACATCGCAAAAACTGTCAAGATAGCACTCCAAGAGCTCGGTTGGGAGGTCCTTCAAAATTCTTCCTATTCCCCAAACCTCGCCCCAACGGATTACCATCTCTTCCGCTGCCTTTCAAATGAAATGAGGGGTCTTAGCTTCGAAAATCAGGATCATCTTGAGAATTGGCTCAACAACTTTTTCGAGACTCGACCTAAGGATTTCTGGCGAAATGGAATCAACAAACTGGTGGAAAGATGGGAAGAAGTAGTGAACAATGAAAGAGAGTACATAATTGATTGAAGTGTTATTATTTTTGCTGTTAAAATTTTGTGATTTCATTAAATATATAATTAACTGAGTCATTATTTCGGTTGTTAAAATTCTTTGATTTCTTTGAAAATAAATGTTTACAAAACGGCGGGAACTTATGCAACAACCCAATATATAATATATTATATATATGGTTATGATTTTATGGCATGTGTTAGGAACTATTTCTGCCTGACTCAAACCTTAAATATAATTTTTTGTTTGGATGGCGACATCAACCGTTTAACACCTTTAAAATTGATTGTTTCTTAATAAACTTAAAAATCGTATGAATAATTTGTGATTAATTATTGTTTTCCCTTACTCTGATTTCGAGTTAAATAGTAATATTCTGGTTTACCAAAATTGTCTTTTTTTCTTTATATTATAAGTTTTTACTAATATTTGTCATAACTGTATATTGGAATTATATATTATTAATAATAATTGTTAATTACATTATACAGTTATCAATATAACGTAATTATACTGAATAATAAATTTAATATTTAAATATTTTATCAGTTTTAGGTTGCTTTTTGGATTTGATATTTTATTTTTTTAAATGCTTCAATATTAATTATATTAGAGAAAACCTTTTTTTATTTTCAGAAACTCCTGAACTGAAGAAGTTTCTACATTTTTGGTTTTTAAGATTCTGTAAGGGAAATTTAATTTAGTTGCTTGACATTGATATGAGTCAAGGAACATAAATAAAGCTTTTATTTTAATAACTTTGGTGACAATGTTTAAATTTATGGCCTCCAAAAACCTTTATATGACTTATTAATCGATTTCCAACCAATATAAATCTCCAAGTTTGACTAAAACATTAAAAGTATTTAAGAAAAGAATGTTGGATAACAAAAATAATTACATTCGAAGACTTTTGAGGAAGAAATTATCCTAGAAAGTCTCCTGATGAAAGAACAATACTATTGCCAGAATTCATTTGTATTCGGACAGGGAAAATAATTTTATTGCAAATTTTATAAATAATTAAAGATAACAAATACATAATCGGTTTTATAGATAACATAATTTGATATTTAACGATAATCTAAATACAATTCTAAAATAAATTTATGGAATCAAATGAAAAAGATAAATAATGAAAATTTAAAATTTTTTTTCTCTCATTCAAAAGAATTCTGACACCTACTATTTAACATCTTATGACATCTTCCATTCTTCTATTCATTGAATTGTATAAATTCTGATATTTATCAATGGAAAAACTATTCCATATTGCTAGAATTTTATTCTTCAAATAAAATTTATTTTTAAAACGTTTTTTAGTTATTCCTTTTTCATAATTACCCTAACATTCTCCATAGGCTTTAAATCTCAGCTTCCTGAAGGCAATTTTCAATATTATTTTCTATCATTCAAGGTTTTGTAAACTTAGATGTATGACAAGGTGATCTATTTTGTAGAAAAATTGCCAAAATATTATATAATGTATGGGATTAGACTTTCCGTTAATATCTCGGAATACTTTGTAGAGTTCATTGTGCCCTCTAAAAAGTGAAGTCTGCCAAGTCCTTTGCTTGTCATACAATCCAAAATCTGGAAATTTCAGTTCGGTTTAAACAGCCCAATACTAATGACTCGGTACTGAGTCTTTAGACCGCTTTTCCATTTTGGCTCATAGACAATTCCAAACTATATTAGACTGAAAAAAAACTTTATTCCAATATTTAGCTCAATTTACTTTGAATATAGGCTCATTTAAGTCTCTTTTTCTTTTGCATAAGTGTCAGAAAGGTTTTGCTTTTAGCCTTATTAAATGTTATGTAATGATTATATTTCATCAGAAGATCTAACCTTGTAGAAGGAATAGTTTAATTCATGTATTGGACGTAAACTAGAAGACAAAGAAGAACAAAGCCTGTTGATTACTTGAACAGTAGCACGACGGTATTGAGGAAATAACCTCTTCAAGAAACTGTTATCAGTAGCGGAAGTCAACTTTTGTCTTCCAGAATTTTTGGCGATATGTAATTCTATAGATCTTTAGCTTTTTTAATGTTTTCGAACAGCGTCAATTAACTCATATCTAAAATTTGTGAACTTTTCCATACTGATTTTCCTTTAACATGCGTGGCAAATATTTTCGAACGTATTTTAGTATCCATCTTTCATCCAAAAACATAATTAAAAAAAACGAAAATTTAATCGACTCAGATATTTAATCAAAAATAACTACACGTGTTTTACTAATAATCAACATTTGATTTTAAATTATTAATTCCATACGTTTATATTAGAACTTGCAGGAAGTGTCCGAAATCTTTTGAATTAGAGAACAAATTTTTAAACGGGAATACAGTTTTTATGATTTAACTTTTTTATTTGATTTCTTCAAATTATTTTAGAATCGTTTACTGAGTGTATAAACTTTTTATTGTGTCGATCTTGTATGTGATTTTAATTTATGTGACTTAATTTTTTTTATTGTAGAGGGTACATGTCAATATTTTTATTTATGACTTATATTTTTTTCGGTCAAGTGATCTGTAGTGTTTTTTTTATTTATTTCTTTTTCGTTTTTTTATATCACATAATTCGCAGTAGGACAATTTATTCGAAAGAAAGAAGAAAAAAAAGAAATTATTTTTAAGTCGAATCATTTTATTATTATTATACAAAAGAATGGAAAGAAAAGGCAAATGAAAAGAAATTATTTTTAAGATGATTTATTATTTCGTCTTATAACAAAATTAATAATATGAATTTCAAAATTAAAATTTAAATTTTATGGATATATAAAAAAATCAATCAAAAATAATTACCTAGCAAACAAAGTTAGAAGATTTCGCCTGTTGTGACTATGAATTTATTTTTTGACAATTTCGCCTCGTGTGACATTAATTATATTTGTTCGACAATCTCGCTTGTATTGTTTTATTTGACATTCTTACCTGACCAGAATTCGGCCGAATTTCTCAAGCTCAAGTCCAATAACGTACAATTATTTTATTTTATACTTCAAATATATCGTTTGGAGTTCACCAGTTCAGTAGGTTATCTTGTAAGTGTTTGTTGTTTAATTATAACAATAATAGTTGGTGTCTTGTCTTTCATTTTATAAATTAATTTTAGTTTCATTTGTATTTTTTTCAGAGAACTAAACTCATCAAAGAATACCTTTTGATTAGTTAAGTTGTTTCTACATTTTTTTTATTTATAGTAAAAAATAAACGATTCGTATCATTACAATCGGGGTGCGATTCTTTTATTTTTTACACTGAGTATCGTAAAATATCGAATTAATTCATCTATAATACAAATAAGTATTTACTATATATAATTTAAAATTATTTGACGAGTCCGAAAACATATGAATTTGGGTGGTAGAAGGAATCATCCTTAACTCAATCACATAATAAGAAGAAGCAAAAAAAACAATAATTATTCTTTTTTTTTACTAAAACCAATTACGAGATATTGATCAACAAAAAAATCTTTTCATTTTAGAAAAAAAAGTATTTTAAAATCTATTATTTCCAAATTTTGTTTTAATCCAATAACGACACTTTTTTTGTAAATAAGTTATTTTTCTTTGTCAATAATTGATGTCATTATTTGTATAAATTTGTATCGTTTCCAGATGTGCTTTGTGAACAGAAATCATTGAGCTTTAAATTACTGAGCGTTTATAATAAAAATAATAATTTTATTTTTAGGGGAACATTATATCGTTATAATCATTCAGTGATGAAAGTGTTACTGATGCTCATGGGATTAATGTATTAAAATTCTATTTTCATATAAAAGGTTCAGTTTTACCTGTTACAGCCGTTTTAGCGTTCAAATAAGTTCATTTGGGCTTTTTAATATTAATAATTCTAAAAATAAAAGATTTTTAAAAATCTAAAGAGTCAATAATCATGACTTAAAGACTATTAATAAAGATTTGTTAGTGAAGAATTTATTATAAAAAAACTTAACGTTTCTAAGGTAAAATTTGATGAAATTTTCATGTTCGTTTTTTTTGTTTTAGGTGTTTTTGAAACATTTTCAACAGGAATTGTGTTATTCTTTTTTGAAGGTTAAAAAGTATTCTTTGTATAAATGAAATTTAAAACTTGGGGATCTGAAAAATCAAAACTAACACAAAATGAAACATTTGTTTATTTATAAAGTCTTGTAAGCAAGAATTACTCGATACTGATCCGGAAATGGATGTCGAAGGCACCCGGACCCAGCAAGGTATGTTTTCCTCCGAGGACATTGTTAATCAAATCATTCTCGACGTTGAATTTAATAGGATTCAGATTAAATTCATGATTAGAGATTGATTGGACAAGGGAAATGTTTATCTATTGCTTTTTTAAAAAGTTTTATCCGCTTCTCCTTCTAGAAAACTCACAAATAACTATAATCGATTTACTCAAATATTTGTGATAATGATAAAGTCTCCCAAAAGAAAATCAATGAGATATGCGTCACTGATCATTTCGATGTATCTATTCATATATTTAACAATCTCGTCTTTCAATTGACTCATGCTTACCAAAGATTCGAGCTTGTTTAAAGAGGGAACATTTGATCACAGATTCAAAGCTTGCGACATTGTAAAAACAAACAGGGAACTCAGGCAAATGTTTTGGAGGAAACAAATTGTTCAATATTCATTTTCAAAAAAAAGAAGCTACTCCTAAAGAATTTTATTTTTTACAATTATTTTCATGTGTTTGATATGTCATGTACAATTAAGCTTTTTTATCACATTTAATTTTTCTTTAAAATGTCTAAAAATATTCTATTTATACCTTTTTCAGTTAAACAAACAAAAAATATCAAAAACTCTTTTTAAATGTTATATATATATATATATATATATATATATATATAT
>MQRK01168462.1:13995-24576 GCA_001938485.1 Girardia tigrina
CATACCCTCTCTGTATTTTTCCTCACAAAAACTCTGTGGTGTTGTGTAAAGACCTGTATCTGTTGCCTTTCTGAATAATTCAGTTTTATAGTCTCCATTCATCCTAGTGACAAGAATGTTCAGAAAGGGAAGTTTATTATCTACTTCCAATTCTGTGGTAAATTTAATATTCGGAGGAAGACCATTCATGAATGTTAGGAATGGTTCTATGAGGGATTGATTTCTGAAAACCAAAAAGACATCATCCAAGACATCATCCATAGAACCATTCCTAACATTCATGAATGGTCTTCATCGGAATATTAAATTTACCACAGAATTGGAAGTAAAATAATCTGAATATTTTTCATACCTTTGATTAAATCCGCTTTAATGACATTCACTCGGGCTCATGTATCTAAAAGACACTGAACATTCTTATCTTTTATACGAAATTCTACACTTGGCCGTCCTTTCAAATTTTTATAATTTATGTCAAACTTTGCTATTTTTAATATATTTGTTGCAATATTTCTTTTCTTTCTTTCTTTTTGAATATCCATGTTATCACATTTTTCATTATTTTCTTTATTCAAACTATCTAATTCACACATTTCTAGAGGAATATTTTCATACATACAATCAAAAATACAATCACACACACATTCATATGTACAATCAAACATACATCTGCATTGACTTTCTAATGAAGCACACTGATCACCTCTCCCTGTGATCGTGCATCCTCGTTTCCTTGATCATCTCTGAACTTTCTGTAACCTCTGGGATATTCCTGTCTTTTAGAATCTTCTTTTCTATTGGTTTCGTCGGTATAACCCCGTCTTGAAGAGTTACCTCCCTCATACAATTCATCGTCTAATTCGTCCAATTCCGCTACTGAATATTTCCTATCTGTGTACGTCAGACGGTCTCTATATCTTTGATTCGAGTATTTTTTCCTATCATTTTCCCATCGATTTCTTCCATTATCCCGTTTTCATTGCTCGTGTTCCTTAAACCTATTCGGGTTTTCATAACATTGTGTTCTTATGTGTCCTTTTTTATTGCAATGATTACATGTCACATTTAGACAATCTCTTATAACATGTTCTTCTTCATGACATGCCCAACAAGTAATTATCCTGACTTTAAAATTTATTCTTGTATCTTCTGGAATTTCTCTATTCCGCGGTCTTGTTCTCTTTTTATTTTCCACTGTTTCCATTCATTTTCTCTTTTTGTATTATATGCTGCCACTGGTGCATTTCTTTTCTTTTTCTCGTGTTCGAACATTCTTGTTTGTATTTCTTCAATCTCATCAGATTTCGTGATACCTTGAATGGTTATTCGTTTTTGTACATCATCATCATCTATCAAGTTAGCGTATACTAAATTCAATAGTTCTTTCTTACCTAGCTTTTTCTCTACCAATTTCTCTATTAGTTCGTCTGCCTTTCTAAATACTATTGTTGGATCGCTGGAGCCAATTCTCAAATCTAACATTTCTTTCATTATATCTAGTACGGTTTTTTCCTTGGAGAACGCTGCTCTTAATTTTTCTTCACATGTTTCACCGGGCGCTGTTTCATACTTGATTATTGCATCCAGTGTCATGCATGGCGTGACTAAAAGGATTTTCCTTTCCTCCGAAAATCCCATTATCTTAGCGTATCTGTTGAAATTCTTTATAAATGCTTCCACTTTCGTCTCAGATCCTCACACAGACAATGGAAGTTCTTCAGAAAATAAATATTAAAAATAATATTAAAAATATTAAAATTTAAATATTAAAATTACATCAAATTAAATAAATAATTGAAAAAATTTTAATAACTTGTTCATTTTAAAAATTCGCACAAATATGTCTTTGTTCGGGTTGTTACTATTATTATTATCATTTTATTTTATTATATTTAGCGTTTGTGTCGAATTGCAGAGAGATAATATTAACTAATTGGGTTGATTGGCTCGCACTGATTGGTTAAGCATGTGATTACTTCGAATTTTTTTGTGATGAAAAACGAATTTTTAATTGAATAATTTTTGTTTAAAATGATTTTAAATTGAATTATCTTTGTTGAAAACTAATTTAGTCGAATTATTTTCCGTTAGAAAATTAATATTTTTTTATCTATTTTGAATCTGAATTTGTGATTACTGATTTATTTGATTTCCTTTGAAACGAATATTTTGAATCTAATTTATTTTTATTGTGAACAAAATTTTGAATTTGTTTATTTTGAATACGACTTAGTATTTTTTATATTTTTCGAATTGAATGATTTGCTGACGACTTAGAAAATCAAGAAACGATTTGAATTATAGCTAACAATTTAAAAAATATCAATGAAAAACCAATTAACTGAAAAATGGTTTTTGAAGGAACCATACAAATATAATGACACTGCCACAATTGTCATTTTCTATGGCAACATGTTTTAACATCTGTTAAAAATTATGTATTTTTATAAAATTATTAGCAGTATCTTTATTAGTAGACTTATTTTCTACTTATTTTTTCTAGCTGCATTATTGTATGTTTTCTTAATTTTTTTTAGCCATCGTATGTTTCTTTCAAAAATCTAACATGTTAATTTTTCTTAAGTAGTGTACCTCTTCGTTCAAAATATCCCCCGTAACTGTTTTTTTAAGAAACCTTTTTTGAAGAAACCAAATATATGTCGACTCTTCGATTTCTTCGATTTTTTTCTTTTCAATATCTTTATTTCAATTATTTGTTTATTTAGTTTGTTGTTTTGGATATATATATATATATATATATATATATATATATATCGACATTTTCTTTTTGGTTTTAAATATCAGTTATAGTTGTATCAAAAGTATATACTTCTCAATGATTTTACTTTTGTTACATCCTTCTCAAATGCGTTAATAATTTCCATTTTGTTAAATAGTGAGAACAACGTTTTTTCTCGTCATTAGAGTTTAACAAATGTAAATGAAAATAAATAATTTAAAAATTATTAAATCTTAATATTCGGATAATCAGTGCTTCGGATAAGCGAGGTTCTACTGTAATTACTTCAATCAAATAAATTAGACATAAATGAACTTAATGTAAAAAAATTAATATAAAATGTTATTTTAACCATCGATTTAACCGACAATTGTAAAAAATATCAAAAGTGAGTTTTTTACTTAGAAAATTAAAAAGGTTTCTCATATTAAATAATTATAATGGTAAAATTAACTTAATTTTAAAAATCTCTTCATAATGCAAAATTTATTAATTTCTTTTCATCAAAATATTTTAATTAAAAAAGTATTATTTATTGTCGGCAAATAAATTTCTTTTGATTGTTAAATTTTATTTATATTTTACAATTAAATTATATTTATTATAACAAGAGAATAATTATTTTAGTATTATTTTAAAAAAAATTTACTTCAATAAAAGTTCATAAAAATACATTTTAAAAAATGAAAGTATACAAATTTTAGTTTTAACTTTCAAAATTGTAATGAAATCGAAAACTCAAATGTTTATTTTTTGAAGGTTTAAATTTTTCGAAGAAAAAACTGAAATTCAAGCTAAATTACTGTAGAAAATGCAAAGTTCAGAAGAAATCTCATTTTTAAAAAAAATAAATTAATTATATTTTATAAAATAATTTAATATTTTTAAATTTTAAATTAAATTTAATAAAACAAAAATCGGTCTCAATTTCAATTCTTATGTTTTTTTAAATATAAAAAAACTTTTAAAATAAATATTCATCACACTTTTTGTTTCCAAATAAATTTATTTTAGTGTATGGACAAATGAATGGTTTATATTGAATCAAAGAAATAAGCAAATATTTAATTGATTTAAAGAAAAATAAATATAAATATAATAAAATAAAATTATTAATTTTATCAACATAGAAATTCTTTTAATATAAAATTAATTTCAGCTTCAAATGTTTTTTAGATTACACACTTATTTAATTTTTTTTTAAAATAATCATTTCAAAGTTTTAAATTTAAAAACCTAATAATTGTTTTAAATTCGTTGAAAACCAAAAATGGTAAAAAGTAATTTAACTTACAAATCTGAAATTTTCTCAAACACCCTTTAACATCATTTCGATACCTTAAAATTTTTATCATTGAAAACATTTCCTGAAGGTAATAAAATAATTTCCAATCAAAAATATTAATTTGTCTTCGAATTTATGCAACAGTGTTAAAATTTTAATACATAATGTGACATTTCAGACCTTTTACATCTTTTTGTTTTGATCTTGATAAGAAAACATTAAAATTGATAACCGTGATTTTATGGGGAAGTCCAACAATAAAGCATTTAAAAATAAGCAAGGTGATTCATCTAGTCACTTAAAAGTATTTTAAAGAACGATATAAGTATTTTCTTGGACATAAGTCAAAGTATATAAATCTAAATTAATCATTTTATTTTAACACATTGTGATCGGGCAGTTTTCGGCCGCGTACTAGTGCTGGTAACTGAAAGCTGGTTTTTACCTGCATGGCTACAACCCTACAGACGCTATTTAGTGAAAACTCAAGTATTGGAACCCGTATTTTAAACGTGACCCGCACTCCACTAACAATCTATCAAAAACGTATAAATACGTGATCCGCTCTCTAGCATTAATTTGCTAAAAACGTATTAATACGTGATCCGATTACAATGTGTTAATTAACTTCTTGTTACTGTAATTATGAAACATGTCTCAAATTAAGCAACTATCCAATAAAATGCCGATTTTGTTGTCATACAAACATATATAGTTATGATTCTAAGACTTTTATCAGGTTTATTTTTCTCGCGGATGATTCATCACCCGTTGATTCATCACACTTAAATATTAAACTAAATAAAAAATTATTTTAACCAGAACTCGTACTTAATTCGATAACTTTAACAAGAATATATTTTTATCACACCTAATATGAATGATGAACCCTGACCCCTAACCGATAAAAATTTAAAATAAGTGTGATAAATAATGTGCCAGAAAACTGTAGGAATTAAAAAAATGATAAGCACCTTTAGACTACTCAACATTTATTTTATTTCATTAGAGTTAGAAAAACAAACTTCTAATGATGGTAAATCAGCAAATGTTTGTCCTAATCATTTTAGTCAAAGTTATGGTAACCAGATGGTTCACTATCGGATGATGCATCACATATTTAGTTTTATCGTGGATGGTTCATCACATTTTCAATTAACTCACGTCATTTTTACTTTTTATATGTAACCACTTTAAGATTCAGTAATTATTGACAATTTCACACCAAACATTTACGATTTTTTAATGCTTGCTCAGAATAACTAGAAATTGGTAAATAAAAGTTTTTTTTCAAAACAAATAGTACAATTTCCGGTCATTAATTAATCATTTGATACATTCGTTGATGCCATTTTCGTTATCAGAAAGTTTACATTTCATATTTAACAAAAAAATTATTAATGAAAATAAAACACATATTTAAACAAATTTCTCATTAATTTATTCATTTCTCCAAAATCCATTTATTAAATGTTCTTTCCATTTAATTTATAAAATTTGATAAAAATAAAATCTATTTGTAAAATTTTATTTTAAAAGTCCTAAATTTTTATTTAAAAGAAGCTTTTTTTAAATGCAATAAAATTTAACCAGTTTATTATTAATTTTAAAATTCTTATTTTAAAACTTTTATTAATTATTTTCTTAATGTAAACTTTTTCTGGTTTTATATAATTATTTAATTTTTGTGTTTTTTTTAAAATCATTTTTAACTTTCTTAAGTTGTATATACTTTTCCTATTTATTTAATTTTTTTAATTTTAAATTAAGAAAATCTATAAATTAATTGGCGGTGAAAATTTTAACTAAATCTTTATATATAATTATATAATAATACATAATTATACAATGAGAAAGTTATAAAAGACATTCAAAATCATGAAAATCTTACAAAATAAAAATCAAACAAGAATTCACGTCATCATAAATGAATCAATGTTACAAACATACAATATAAAAGCTATTTTTCCAACATACGTTTCGATTTTACCGTTAATTTTAATCATTTTTTTCGGCTTTAATAATGAAATTTGAAAGAAAAAAACGACAAAACATAGGTGCTTGAAACCACAAGAACGACATTTTTTTCATAATATTTCATTATGAATTAAATTTTCCTTTCTTTAATAATCTTTAATGAGTGAAAACATTAAAAGTCAAATAAGTAAGCCAATGTGTGCTGCAACCGCCGATGGCCAACAACGAAATATGATATTTTCAAAAGCAAAAAAGTGACCAATAAAACAAATATCAAGAAATTAATTGCGAAAGAAAAAATAATGAAACATTGAGCAAGATGAGAGCAAAAAGTTTGTATTGATTTTTGAAAAAAAGCTAAAAATATTGAAAAAATGTTGATAAATACTTTGAAAAAGTAACAGATTATCTTGAAAAATATATATTATGAAAGATAATGTAATATATATATATATATATATATATATATATATATAATTAAAAATTAATAAAACAATGATATAAATCCTTCTTAAATTGTGATTATTTTTTATTAAAATATTTATTTTTATTTTGGTTAAAATATAAATATATCGAAAATGGAATTCAGAAAGAAACGTGAATTTATTGTTCAAGAAAGAGTTTTAATTTTTATTATTAAAATAGACAATTAAATTCGATTTTAAACAATAATTCATTAAAAAATTATGTCATAGAAATTAGAAGAAAAATGAGATTTATTTATTTATTTTAATTTTAATGACGAAACACAAAAGAAAAATAAATAAAATAAACTGATTGATTTATTAAAATATAAAATATAGCAAAAGAAAATGAATACAAAAACATATATTTTAAAATTATTTGATTCATTAACGACCGATTTTGAACAGAATTATTGGAAAGATCAGTTCTAAATTGAGGTATAACTTTTGTATTGACCGAAGGAATATAAAGGTTTTTCAAGATTGCCTTTCTAAACGATTTTCTTCTTATAAGAAGATAAAGAATCTCTGGAATGAGTTCTCATAATGAAACAGAAGATTCCTGTAAAAATAATAAAAATGACATCATCGAACAAGTGAGTGATACAGAAGAATTTGGTCATATGGTGTTAGATGAACTCTTAGAATCATTCAATACTCAAATCAAAGGTTAAGTTAGAATGACTCATAAAACATTATGTATAGATAAAGCACATAAGAAAGATAAAAGACGGGAATAGTCACCTAACTTAAAGGTGTCCAGGGAGGCCTGGCCTAAGAATTCTGGTATGTTGTTTAAAGACCAGGTAGTATATTCTTTGTCAACGGATAAAAAGGAAATAAAAAATTCAATTTTTTCATTTTTTCTCAATTTTCATGTCTCGTTTTTCTTTTTGATATGTTTATTTTTGTTTTAGGTGATATGCTAGTGCGTTATTAAAAATCAAAATTTAATAAAATTATTATCAAAAATTATTAAAAAAAAGAAAACGGAACCACAGCGTTATCTTTTCAAATTAAAAAGTAATACTTTGCTGTCATTTTGTTGTTTGTATTGTGATTGGATGACCAATCAGACAAAGGAAAAAAAATGTAGAGAGAAGAGGTGAGTCATACTGTGTGTTTGTAAATTAGTGAATGCTTATTTGTCATTGGTGTTTATAATTATATTTTTTTATAAAATGTGTACGTGATCAAAGTGACAAAATTTACGTAGTTTAAATAATGAGATATGTCTCGTTTTTCTTTTTGATATGTTTATGTTTGTTTTAAAAGTATCACAACTATAAATGTGTTCTAAATAAATTGTTTTGTCTCTGAATTGTTTGTTAATGGAAAGTTCGATAACTTAAATGGATTCAATCAATAAAAATTAGGAAAAAATAGCTAAATGCAATTATGCTAAAATATTATAGCTCACAAATAATTGAACTGATAAATAAAGTCATGATTTGTAAAACATAAAGGATTCTGGGGACCAAAATAAAAAAAGAAATTACGATTTAGCTATCCTTAGTGATTTAAAATCTCTCTGTGAGGGTAAAAATTGGGAAGGGTCTGACACTAAAATAACGAAAACCATTAATTATATTGCAAAAACTGTAATGAATTATAACTATAAGCAACTGTAAAAAATTGTTAAAAAACATAAACTTAAAAGAATATTTAGTTATTTTAACGTGTCTCTTACAAATACAAATAAGCCAAAATGTATTCATGCAATACTTTTTCAAAATCGAGAAAGATTGATTCGTTTTTTGTCACATTTTCTAACGGATTGAACTAATATTAAAAAAATCTTAACTCCAAACATAGTATTATTTTGTGGTTTTACTTTTTAACTCAATGGTCAACATTTACGTTTGTTACAATCTTCACAAATTTTAGTGAAGAATATAAATACATAAATTCACAAAACTCCAAAGAGGTAAGTATTTGGAATGATAATAGCAATGTCTTATAGAAAGAACTAAAATGAAATTTGCTGACTGTAATTTATTAAATATTGTTAAAATCCTTTACGTCTCGTTGATATTTCCATTAGTATCAAATGTGGTTGTCCATAAAGACAAAGTGCATTAAAAAAACGTCTGCCAATTTTGAGATGTAATAAAAAATTCAATGTGTAACCTTATATAATAAAAAATTTTATCTTGCAATAAGTTGATAACGAACGTTATTAAATTGAAATCTTGACTGAGGATTTATGATGACGGTTAAGATCACTGACACAATTAACAGGAAAACTATTTTAATAATATCACATTTAGAGTTAGCACAACTATCGGAAGATCATTCACAATTTGATATCATTCTAATAATTTCTTATTTCTGTCTTTTTAATAATGATCATTAAAACGAATTTTCTTTATTGTTCTTAAATATTTATTATTTTTTATTTTTAAAAATATTTATTAAAATTTATCGTTTTTACTATATTTTTAAAACTTCAGAATTTATTTAATTTATTTAAACACATTTAAGGTATAAGAACTTTTAATAAATTTCTATTATCATTGATTTATAAAATAGTTTATCAAATTATAAAAATATATTTAAATTTAAATTTCATTATACTAAAATTTTAGAGACACAAAAGCATTATAAAACTTAACTTTAAAATTTTATTAAATTATAAAAATATATTTTAAATTCTTAATTTAAAATTTATTTGATTATTATCATTTCGTTATAATTATTCTAATTATGTTCGAATGATCAATTATAACAAATACAAAAAATACCAATTTCCATCTGGGTGGGAGAATCACTAGTCTACGTTCAATATATTCAAGTCAGTATACTGAATAAACATACAATTTAAAATATTCTTCATATTGATTATAAGCATTGATTATCTTTCTATAAATAATTTTAGTACAAATGTCGAACACTATAGGGAAAACAATTGAAGATCAACCTAAATCTTATGTACTTTTTGACCAGTTTTGGATCTGCTTATCTTGAAAAAGAATGTTCCTATAGACCGATATACAAAAATTTATACTAGCTCGTTCATTCATAGTGACTTTTAATAAAGGTCCAAAGAGCACAGAGCCTGTCGATTATCATAACTTCTTTATAAATTAGATGAATTAAGGGGTGCCTGTATTTAGAAATATGATATTAGATTTAAATAGTTACAAACACATTAAATTAAAAGTATTATATATAAAAGTTATTTTTTAAAATTTTTATTAAATATTCACTAAAGCCAATTTTTACTTTGAAACATTCTATTAAATTACACTTAAGTTGACTTTTATTAATAAATTTGTGAATATAACTTCATAGAAAAAGAATGATGGAAATGTCGCACAAGCCGATCATCAAATATTCCTTTAATGTTTAAAATTATATTTAATATAAAAAATATTAATAAATAGAATTTTTAATTTTAAGAATTTTAATTTTCTTGGCTATTTTAACTCTTATTTCCACAACTCGTACCGACATCTTCAAAAAAAACGAAAAATTATTTATTATTAAAAAAAAACAATCCAAAATTTTATTCAAATTAGAAATTTCTTTTATTAAATATTATTTATATTAAACATTTTTTTAACCATTATTTATTTGTTTTTTAAACGATTAAAAAAATTTTTTTCAGGTTAAACTGTAAATTATAAAAATAAAAAAAATAATATTTCAAAAATGTTTTTTTTATAAAAAAAAGAAACTATGTTTTTATATATTATTTTTAAAAGATTTGTATATTTTATCAAAAGAAATGAAATTTTAATAATTAAAATTGTTATTTAAACCATTTCACATAACTTTTTCTTTGGAAACAGAAATTCCAAAAGATTTTTTTAATGAAAAGTTAGAAATACAAAACTCAAAGATTCTTGAGTTTTCAGTAAGTTTTGAAAATGACGTTCATCAGAATCCAAACAATTCTGAAGTCGTTTTAACTCGTTTTGGAAAATCCTATCAATCTTGTCATCCTCAATCTTACGTACTGATTCATTGAATGAGTAATATGGCTCTCAAGATGACAAAATATTTGTGGTGCATCTTTGTATACTTTTCCTCCAGATTAAACCAGTGTTGTGATCTACATTGAAGTGGGTTGAACATATATAACATTTAATTATATATTTTATTATATATAT
>MQRK01168462.1:51106-61774 GCA_001938485.1 Girardia tigrina
TATATTTTCGAAATATATATATATATATATATATATATATATATATATAATTTTTAGGGTCTTCAAAGCGTCGGGTAGCCTTAAAAATGTGTGACACACACACACATATATATATATATATAACATTTCCAGATGAATTTAAAATTTTTCATAATCAATATAAACTTCTGAGATATTAAATTTTAAATAATAAATAGTAACTATATAAACTGTTTTCAAAAGTAATTGAAAATATATCAATATAATTTAGTATGATATACACTCTAATCTAAATGGATTTTTTTTGTTTAAGATTCACTTCTTTCGTAAAAAATATTCTCCTTAAAAATTGTTTCAACTGATACACATATATGAATCAAAGAGAATAACTTTCACATTCAGATTCAATCATATCAATTACAGAAACCAATACGATACCGGCAACGAAAAAGCGCCAAACAACAACAGAAACGCCCACCATAACTACGAACTCAAGACATAATTGGTACTCACCGACAACAAACATTACCGAATACGATTGAAAAGACATGTTAAAGATGAAGGATATACTATCCTGCAAGCCGCACGTAGCTTGCAAATTATTATCGAGACTACCAAATCAATATTACACAGGTATGCGGAATCTGGGGAAATTAAAAAACGTACTAAGGGAGGTAGTAATAAAGAAAAGCTGACACAGGAAGTAATCGAAAAAATCGAAAATGTTGTGAGCACATTCATAAATATACCCTGAATCAAATAAAATAATTTTTTAAGGCATGGAAAAAACAAGGCTTTATTTTATTATTTCAAAGTCTTCTGTGAATTGATGTTTGAAAACATTACGAATAACATTGAAAAAAGTCATAGGGAGTTAGACCTTGTGAATTCGGAAGCTATAATTGAGCGACGGAGAACCTATGCGCTTTGGTTTAACAATTATTTGCTTGAGATTTTTCTAATGTAATTTATGTGGACGAATTATCGTTTAATCTACATTTGCCCCCCCCCCTATATGGAGAAATTAAGAGAATGCACAAGAACTAATATTTCAATACCAACTATACAGGGAAGATGGGTAACATTTAATTGCAAACATTTCTATTTCAGGAATGTTTTTTACAAGTAAATTCTAACTTTTTCTCCGAATATATTCATGAATTATGTGAACACTTAAGAGACATAAAACAGAAGAACATGAATGCTAGAATTCATCGAGGACAAGATTTGGAAAATATTTGGAAGGTCATTCAATTATGAGTTTAAATTTTTATCACCGTGCTCATATATATATGCTTAACCCAATCGATAACGCATTTTCAAAAATAAAATAGGGATGAGATCATTATTAGCGAGCACAAACGAAGGACAACTTTCTCATTTGATATTGTATGTAGTAAATATTGTTACTAGCGATGATTAAGGTGGATATTTTAGGTATTAGGGTGAGTCATAAGTTGTGGGGCACTCTTTCCAAAGTAATTATCTTTAATTACAACATGAATTGTCGAATCGATATTAATTGAATTTGTATATCGTAATAAATATATATCAAGAAATATTACTAACGCTGTTGCGGGCATTCCATTTGTTCAGAATTAAAAAATCCTTTTAACTTGCAAAACTTATATGTTAAAAACATGTTTTTGTCTTAAATAATCGTTTTAAATTTAGTATTTTTACCTGTTTTATATTATATATTATATATTATATTTATATTATATATTATATTACCTGTTTTATATTATATAACAGGTAATCTAAAAAACTGGAATCACAACGAATAGATCACAACGTCTCCTTTTGTGGTCCGCATACGTCTATGTACACTTTCTCAAATGGTTCATTTGCGACCCGTGTCACCCGTTTTTCCTTCGTAGCGGTCGTTAATGTTTTACTTTTTTGACATGCTTCACATTGTCCAATTACTTCTTTTATTATTTCATTTCCATTGATCATGTTATAATTTTCTGATATGTATTTCGTTCCTTTCCTTGCGCCTGCGTGCGACAATAGCGTATATATTTTTATGATCATTTCTTCTCTTTTTGACTTTAGTGTCCAAATCTTCCTCATGTTTTTCTTATTATGCCGCCTTCAATCGTTATTTTTCTGTCTTTACCTGAATTTGGGTCTCTTTTAATTTCTTCTATTTCTTCTTGTAGATATTTGAATGTCTGCGATGTGTCCAGCACGTTGATGCTTCGAGTCTTTATCTTCATCATTTTAGCATCTTCATGAGCCATCAAGCATTGTGTACATGTATCACATGTATTCCGAGACAACATATCCGCGTTGGAATGATCTATTCATTTTCTTTATTCTAAGTGTATGTCCAGGCTTGATAAATAATTTATCCATTTGAATTATCCATTCCAGTATAAATAACGATTAAAATGCTGACAGAAGTAATACATTGCAAACAGCTCCTTCCTCGTAATACAGTATCCTTTTTCATGATTATTCATGGAGTGTGAACCATATGCAATAACTCTCTCACGTCCGTCCTTGTCTCTTTGGGATAACACTGCTACAATCGTGTCGAAACTGGAATCAGTGTCAAGTATAAATTCTTTCTTGAAGTCTGGGAATCCTAGAATCGATGGTGTTGTTAAAGCCTCTTTCATCTCTGCAAATGCTAGGTCGCATGGGTCTGTCCATAACAATTTCTTCTTGTTCAATCCACACAGTTGTTCCAATGTCTTGGCCTTTGTTGCGTAGTCCTTAATGAATCGTCTGTAATAATTGCAAATTCCAAGGAAACTTCTTAGATTCTTTACACATTTAAGTTTTTCAAATGTCTTTATGACTTCTAATTTAAATGGATCCATTTGTATACCTTTATCATTAATTACATGGCCCAAAATTTTAACTTCCGTTTTTAAGATATGGCACTTTTCCGGATTGATTCTTAAACCTGCTTTCCCGATTTGGTCCAATACTTTATCCAAAATTTCGTAATGTTGTTCCAACGATTTTGAAAATATAAGAATGTCATCTAAATATACCACTGTCTGTTCTATACCTCCGAGCACCTTTGTCATGAGTTCCTGAAACGATCCCGATGCCACTGCTATTGAAACAGCATTCTATTGAAACAAAATAGTCCTAGCTTTGTGGAAAATGTTGTTTTAAGCTTTGAATCTTCCTCTAGTTCGACATGGTAGTATGCATTACCTAAATCGATTGATATGAAATATCTGGTTCCATACAATCTGTCCATCATTTCTATCATATTTGGCATAGGAAATGCCTGTCTCTCCGTTACTAGGTTTAGCTGTCTAAAATCCAAGCAAATTCTAACATCATTCTTTTCTTTCTTCCATACACAAATCATCGGTGTATTCCATGGTGAATTACATTTCTTAATAATGTTGTTTTCCCACAAATTCTTAATAGTCTCATCGATCTTTTCTTCCAGATTAACTGGTTGCCTAAGTGGTCTAAGGTTAATTGGAGGTCCTTTCGTGTCTATTTAATCATCGTCGTACATCCGATATCCCATTTATCCGCCATAAAAACTCCTTGATGTTTTTTAATAATATCCACAATCTTTGGTTTATCCATAATTTCCATGGCTCTTTTGAATCTTTCCTCGTTTGTAACCTTACGTCCAAATTTGGCTTCTAAGTTACATACTTGATAAAATTGTTCATTCACACAATTTTCTTTTTTTTCCAATGTAACTCAATTCCACATGCTATCTGCAGTTCTATTCCTCCTATTATGTCTGGTTTTACGTCATTAACTACAATGAACGTTATATTTCTCCGTTTTTCTTTAATTTCTACGTCCACTGAAATATTACCCATACAATCCAGTTGACTACTGTTCGCACAGTTTAATTTAATATCTGCCTTTTCTGATTTTATGTTCGTTAGTTTCTCAAAATTCTTTCTGTGGATTACATTTACTCTTGCACCTGTGTCTAATAAACAATCCTCCACGTTACCTTGTATTATCAACTTTACATTCGGCCGGCCTTGCATTCTATCACACGATATATTTTCTGCTTTCCATTAATCTATTGACAAAATCCTGACATCTTTTTCTGTGTTCTTTTCTTCAATTGTTCCCACTAAACATCGTCCAAGCTTGTCCTCAAAAGTTTTTTCTTTATAAATTTCCGTACTTTATCATTTACTCTTGCTTCGCTCATCTCAACATTCCTTTCATCGTCTATCACTATGTCTATAATATTTGATATATTACTTCTACTATAAATACTTTTGGAGTCGCTGGTATCTTTTAATTTATTGCCCCGACTGGCTCCACATCTGTCTAGGTGTTACCTTTTGGGTGTTCCCTTCCTGTAACCGATTCTTCATATTCTTCTTCAATGTTATTCACGACTCTTCGATTATCTCCTCGTCTTCTATCTTCTCTATCTCTATAACTTTGTTGATTGTATCCCGATCCTCAATATTTATTGTCCCCTGTATTTTGCTGTCTTCTTCGGCCATTTAGGTTTTGTATAACATTCACTTTAACTGTGACCTTTATCTTGACATCTTTTGCATTCGATGTTTGGACATTTTCTTCTTACGTGTCCCTGTTTTCCACAGCCATAACATTTTATTGGTCTCCTTTCCGAACAATTTCTTATCATGTGTCCTTCTTTTCTACATCCGAAACACTTGATTGGTTTTCTTTGTCTACACGTTTCACTTGTGTGACCTACCTTTTCCTAATTTCTAAATTTGACCACTTTCATGCCTTGAGTGTATTCTGTAGTATTTCTATCAAAACCTGTCTGATTTTGTCCGTATTTACTGTATCCTGTTACTGCTCCTCTGTAACTCTGGGATCTGTTTTGCATCCCCTGGTCTCTTACTACATTCACACCTTCTATCACACTTTTGACGTCATGTACTGCCTTCATCTTTTCTTTTGTCTCATCAATTCCTTTAACTTTAAGTCTTTTTATGTTTTTTTTATGTCCACATCATCACAACAATATAACAATAACAAATTTTCCACTATTTCTTTAATTCATAATTAATCCGCCGATCTCTATTTTCAAATAATTTCTAAAATATTTCAAATTGCAACCAAAATAATATTTAATTTTTAAAACATATTTATGTAAATTAATAATTTACGTATATTTAGTTTTTAATGGGAATATTTATTTTTTTTAATTTGTTGCTTATTTTAGCCTTTTATATTGTTTTTAAAACTTTGTTTTTCAAATGAAATATTATATTCTGCTTTTTAAATTTTGGATTTTTTTTATAAAAAAAACATGTAATTTATTTTTAGTATTTTAAAATTTTTTGAAAATACTTCATATTAAATACTCAATTTTTTGTTTAAAATATTTAATTTTTAATCTCATCCTTAATTAATTTTAAAATTTTTAATAAAATTCAAATAAAATTATATTTTTTTAAATGCTGTTCTATGTGTTTTCTATTCTAATCCATTCACTTTTTTGCTAAAATAATATTTTAAAAATAATACTAAATAATATTTCAAAATATCAAATGATATTCTAATATTTCAAAATAATATTTTATACAGAATATTTTCAAATTCAAATTTAAAATATTTAATTATTATTTAATTTTTAAAATTTTCAATTTGATTTTAATTCAAAACAATTTTTAAAACCATTTAAATTTTGATCAGCGAATTAAATTAATTGCCGCCTCATATTGTGAATTGTGGTATTATTTTTATTTTTTTTATATTTATATTTTCATTTTTATAAAAATGTTTATTTGTATTTCAATTTTAAAATTATGATTCACATCTTTATTTTAATTAATATTCATTTCTAGTTTTATTTCATTTAAATATTTATTTTTTCTATTTTATGCATATTTATTATTTATTTATTATTATTATTATTTTCTAAAATTTAAAATTTCAGAAGTTCAAATTAATTTTGAAAAAGTTTAAATTGACTGGGAAATGGTATGTATTGTAATGAAAATTTTCAAATCATTCGACGACAATAAGTATTTTTCTGGTCAAATTCAAATGAGTGTTGCCAAAATTGTCACATGGAATTTGCTGTACAAATGCTGATTTCCCTTTTTAGTCTGTTACTAAATATTAGTCGGGTGAACTCGCAATGCAAGTGGTTTAAGTGCCGGTAGTTTAATGGAAATTAGTTGGCCAGAGTGACATGTGAGATGAATTTCGAGTTCCGGCTAAACCAGAAAACCCGGCCAATGGATAGTGATCCGGTTGGAAAAAATATGAGGAAATCAGCTTGTAGATTTTTGCAATACAACTCAAATCAGCGGACTTTGACTTACCAGAATACTTAGACACTGAATAGGAACAATTGAATTATATTATTTTGTGTATGATGTCACATCATGTTCTGTTGTCGGCAATTATCAATTAATTCTTTGACTTCTTTTTCAAAGTTGTACAATGAAGAACTGAATAAGGGATCGCACACTTTAATCAGTATTATCAAAACTGCCTACATCGAAATCGCAAATATCGCGACACCGTTCAAAATTTCGAATAACTGCAATTTGATGGTTGTTGTCAGATGAGATGGTGGCATTTGATGGAGAATTTCATTCACATTGTCTCGTGTGTAACGATGAATATCACGAAGGTTTTGAAACATAAATTCCGATTAATTAAAGCGATTCTTTTAATGTAACCTTCATGTTATGACTGAATTTGCTAAGAATATAAGTATATATATATATATATATATATATATATACGTATACGGACAAACCGAATATAATAGTACTTTTTTGATATAAGAAAATTATACAGAACATATAATTTATTTCCAAAAATTAATGTTTTTTTTAAAATTTTTTTATTCTAAATGAGTTGTATTTTTATACGTGATACAATGGCCGTGTCAAAAGTTTTACATAGTATTTATCGAAACTGTCTACTACATAGAGTTCAATGTTACACTTGCTGCATGTATATATGGATTGTTTTCTTTCAGGTTTTTTAGTCTTTAGAATAAAATATACTTTGTCCAAACTAATCCAGAAAAGCAATATTGTTAGTAATATTCACCTGATAAAATAAATAATGAAATATATGTGCCAGCTAGAGTTCTTGTAATATATATATATATATATATATATATATATATATATATATATACTGTAAAATTCCGAGTATAAGCTGCAGCTAATACATACATAAAGGCAACATTTTTGAATTGCAGCTAATATGATGTGCAGCTTATACAACTAAAAAGCAATTCAAATTGAAGATAAGATTATTTATTCGTTTCAATTTTCAACATCACACTCCTCAAAACCATCACACTATTCATTGTCAACAAAAGCGAAATTTTTAGTAATTCTACAAGGTCATGATAAACTGCAATGTTTGGATCAGACTTGTTCCCATTCATTTCATTTTCTTTAATTTCAAGAAAATCGTCGTCTTCACCGAATGAAACACGAAAACCACTCAAAATGGTGGAAAGGTTAACCTCTTCCCAACAGGAGACAATTCATTCGAAAATGGTATTCCAGTCAGCTACTTTCACATTTCCGGATTTAGTATGTTTCATGTTCTCATAATCTTTAATGATCCAGTCCTCCCACTTCTTGCACAATTTTGACTTGAACGAACTGTTAACAGTGAGATCTAATAGCTATAACTTTGATGTCAATCAGGCAGGTATGAAAGCTACTTTGGATTCCTTCTTAATTTTATTAAGTGTAGTAGTGATAAGATGTGAGCAATGCATATCAAATAAAAGCAATGGTGGTACTTTTGGATCCTGGTTCCATGGTGTGTTTGGAGGCAATTTAATTAGATTCTTCCAACTTTCTTGAACTATATCTCAAGAGTTTCATAATTCATCCAACCAGATCCATTAGCAGCAATAACAAGCTATGATTCAGTAATGCAAGTCTTTGGAAGTCTCTTTGTGCCCAAAATAACAAAAGGCGGAAGTTTAGTACCATCTTTGAGAACACATAGATTGACGGTTAAACGTTTTTTCTCATATCATCTAGTTTTAATTCGGACCTCATTGGCACCTTTAGTCTAAACTTTGTACCCTAAAGGCACGTTACAATGAACGGACACTTCATCAAAATTACCGATTTCATTATCGGGCAAATCATTCTTTAAATATGAGATGGTGCTTCTAAACTTGGTCATCTGAAATTCCCAATCTTTCGGCAATTGGTACTTTGTGGTAGGCAGTCGAACACAAATATTCTTGTGTTTCATGAAATTATCAGTCCATTGAAAGCTCGCAACAAATCCTTCAATCTTCATAGCTTTGGCAATTACTTGTGCCTGTAAAAGACTTCGAACAACCGACACTTGTAGTTCTCATTCAAGTTGAATTAGGATCCATTCATGTAATTTTGTTTCCAATTCCGGATATCTAGCGTTACCGACACGTAAAGATCTTTGATTTGGATTCATTGCTTTGATAATAGACTCTTAGGCAACCCTTCGTCGAATAACAGGTTCATTAATGTCATATCATCTTGCATCTTCCCGTAAGTTTCCTAACTGACGAGCTAATTCAATAATTTCTTTTTTCTTTGCTGAACAAAATGATCTTCGTTGTTTCTTTTGTTTTTGTTCAGAATCGTTATCCGTATTAATCAAGGATTCAAAACAGTGCAATAAAAAATGTAAACAATATAAAAAGTAAATAAATAAATAATTAAATAAATAAACAATATGTTTGTGTGTGCAATATTTATAGGCACTGATAACCCAAAATTTTTCCCAGTAGAATCATTTTTGCCAATGGAAACAGCATTAGAAGGAATTCAAACTTTGTGATCTTCTTTCTTTCCTCTACCTTGGAAAAAGACCCATGTCTCATCCTCGATCGCTATGTTGGAATATGCTTCATCACACATTTGTGAAATTACATGGCGTATATGCTTTGCAATGTTAATGCGTTGTTGTTTATTAGCAGCAGAAAGTTCGTGAGGAACCAAACAGAGCAAACTTTTTTGTAATGAAGTTTTTCACGCAAAATTTTGTGGACTGTATTTTTGCCCAAAGAAAGTTCATTTTAAATATAACACAAAGACGCATTTGGAGCTTCATCAATCACTTCTTTGACTGCTTTAATCTTTTCATTGTCTATTAATGACGGTCTGCCACTTCTAAATGAATCGTCGAAGGACGTCCGCTTTTCTTTTTTAAAATCAGTCAACCATTGTTGAATAGTTTTCAGTGTTGGGTGATTTGCGTCTTCCCATGCCTGCTGAAGTTGCTGAAAAATTTCTGAAGCAGAGAATCCTCTTTTGCTTTGAGTTAGAACAAAAAAACGTTGGCAACGTTTCTTTGGTTCCATTGTTAAAAACCGCTTGATTTGAATTCGCTGCACTTTTAAAATTTCAATACTTTAATAAAACAAAATTTTTTTTTATTTTTATGCTTTGAAATTTTAACACAGTATTTATGACAGTCTGAATAATATTCAGTCCAAATTTGGTTAAATTTGGTAAAATATTAGTGTGTTTTTAAAGGCCACCTAATGACTTTTGGGACAGCCTAAGTATTAGTCTTTCAGTTCGAAAGAGTTAAAAAATATTATTTGCGGGATTTTTTTACATGTTAATTTGTCCGTTATTTGTTTTCTCAAAAATTATTTGTATGTAATAAAAGGGGTCAAACAAGAAAGATTTGTTTTGTTGCAAAAATAAATTTTAATCGCGGAAAATCGTTTGAATTAAAATTTGTGTTGGATAAAGATTTTAAAATGTCTCTGGTCCTTCCACTAAAACACCTTCACATTTTCGACAATCTTATCAGATGTTTGGCAACCACCAACATTGCATCCTCATCCTCTATCATTTGTTAAAAACCTCAAGGTATTTAAGAATAATTTTTATTATCATTATTATTATTGATATTGGTATAAAATATCTATTGTATAACGTTATATAATATTAAATCTGATCAAGATCCATAAAATTAATAGTTACATACTATCAAGAAAGGTCCGTGTAAGTGATTAACTTAAACATATTCCAGTTCCATGGACAGTGTCATTGTTATGAAGACAAATGAGCACTAATTGACGAGATAAAATTAATATAATTCAATTTGATTTTATTTTTTAAAACGAAACTTTTATTTTTGACACTGGTTGGAGTTAATTGACAGAAAACATTAATCTTTATTCTGAGGATCTCAATCTTTAAAGTTGCAAAACAATTCCACTAATTGTTAAAAATTAGTTAAAAATGAAAAAAATGTAAGAAAGTTTTCTAAAGTCTTTTGTGGCTGTATTCTATGAATATCATTATAAATTGTCTTAATTATTAATGATTTTTTCCATTCTTTATATTAGGTTATATATTTTTAAAATCGAAAAAATCGAAAACAGTTTGTGATTTGCAAGCTAATCTGGTATATAAATTTAATATTCACGGGTGCCAAAACTCGTACATCGGAGAGACAAATCGTCATCATCATCAAATCACAAACTGTTTTCGATTTTAAATATATATAACCTAATGTAAAGAATGGAATATATAATTTGATTAAAGCTTTTTTTATATAATTATTGGACATGTTTCGATGTTTACATACATCATCATCAGCAATTTTCGGATGTTTAGTAAATGAATATTGAATAGTTTGAATAATACAATTTTAACACAATTTTAATAAATATAATTTACTTTAAAAGGTGACGAAGAAATTAAACATTATTATTTATGAAAATATTATTGGGTAATAATGGCAAAAAATATT
>MQRK01168481.1:454-11738 GCA_001938485.1 Girardia tigrina
ACTATTCGAACATGAATTAAAACGACGTTTTTAGTTGTGTTTGAATAAAAATTTAATGTTTTACATGTATATTGTATCTAAATTTCATGTTTTGCGTTACTTTTGTCACACCCTGTATATTGAAATTAAAGTATCTATATTAAAATATAGCTACTATTCATTGCATCCCTCTTTTAATGATTTTTAATTTCTCCACACTATATACAGTGCTGGAAAAAAGTCTTTTGACAGTGCACTTGTTTGCGATTTTTAGTGAAAATATATTACCAAAAACAGTTTTTCAACCCAATTTTTTTAATACAACCTTATAAACGTATATTTTATCTATTTTAAGTAAAGAATTAATACCAGGATTTTTTAATTTCAATCAAAAGAGAAAAATCATTCAATGACATTATTTAAAAACGATAAAATATCAATCTAAAAGTTAATCAGGACAATATGGCATAAAATGAATAAAATAGTAACAGGAATTGATAAAATGGGTTAATGGATCATAGTTTAAGCTAATCGAGTTATATATTTGGTTGGGTACCCTCTGTTTCGGATAATAGCTTCGATACGGCGTGGCATGCTCTCAGTAAGTTTCTGGCACTCCTGTGCAGTGGTCTCTAGGCACTATACCCGTTTGATTTCCTCTTTTAATTGACTTATAGATTTTATTTCGATCTCACTGAGTTTCCTTTTCATGTTGGACCACAGATGTTCAATTGGATTCTGGTCTGGGCTGTTGGATGGACAGTCAAGCAGATCAATGTTGTTGTCCTGAAACCATTTCAGCGCCCTTTTTGAACAATGGCAAGGAGCATTGTCTTGCTGGAAAATTGTACGCACATAAAATGAGTCAACTTCTCTTCTAAAATCTTGATATAACCATCAGTATTGAGTTTTAGGTTTGAATTGAGAAGTGTAAGCCCCCGTCGGCCATTGTGGGAAAAACAGCCCCAAACCATGACAGAAACTGGATGCTTGCTCGTCTTCTTTGTGTACCTTGGGTTCACCGGTGATGAGCCAACTGTTCTTCGAACTGTCTGATTGGGGCAATTGTTGAATTGGAATGAGCTTTCATCACTGAACATGACCTTTTTTCACCGTTCAATCGTATAATTCTTGTATTTTTCACAAAATTATATTCGCTTCTTTCTCATTGCACTTGTAATGATTGGTTTTTTCACACCTTTACGGGCTGGAATTTTGAATTCCTTGCACAGACGATTTCTTATTGTACGTGTAGTAACATTACTGCACTGCACTGTCAGATTGCGCTTGATTTGGGCAGAAGTAATAAACGGATTCTTCACTGCTTGCCTTCTTATTAGTACATCAACTCGGGGCGTGGTTGCTTTAGGCCTACCTGATCTTGTTTTAATTGAAGTTGTGAGGAATATTTTAAATTTGGTATGTTGAAATTGGTTTGTTGAATTTTGTATGTTGAGTTTAGTATTTGGAAATGTGTTTCTCCCACCCAGTTGGAAAATTGATATTTTAGATGTTCACGTTAAATAATTATTCGAGTATAATTTATATTTTAAAGTACAGCATAAGATATGTAAAAACATTAAAAATATTAAATCTTTTCCAATCTTCATATTAAAATTTAAATAAAATAAATAGTTTTAACTAAGTTTTGAATTAATTAAATGTTCTTTCTTTACATAAAATATTTTTTAAATAAAATTAATATGTAAATAAAAATTAATACTAAAACTACAAATTTGAACTCTAAAAATAAAATCAGAAAATAATGAAAAATTTGTTCGAATAATTGTTTATTAAAAAACGTTAATAAAAAATTATCAATTTAGAACGATGTCGAATGACGAGAGTTTTGCTGAGAGTTTTCCAAAAGACAATTCTGATTGTATTGAAAATAAAAGTTTGAAAAGCCATGTTGGTGTTCTTAATAGAAGTATTGCCTTCGGATTCATATCTTTTGATTATATTGGCAACAGATTGATGGGAAATTCCATACTGAGCTGCAATTTCTCTTGTTGACAGACTAGTATTGCAGTGTAAGGCTATAATAGCACCTCGAATCTCTTGATCAACTTGTTTTCCAGGTGTAATGTGAGTCTTTCTTCTATTTTTTTTATATTTGTTGTACATCGTGATTTTTTGTGTGTTATATGCATTTTTTTTGTTGGTCTTAATTGTAAACGATTTTTAGTCATTCGCTATATTACTTTTCTGTTAATTTTTTTTAGTGTATGAGTATGATGTATTTTTATTTTTTATGTCAATTATTATTTTTTAGTTTTTATTCAAAGGGCGAATGAGTTAATTTTTTTATTGATATGTCAACGACCTCCACGAGTGTTGAGTGTCTGTGCGATTATTTTTTTAGGTGTCACTCGTGTTGTAAACGAGAAGAAACTAAACCAAATAATGTGGTCGCTTACAACAATATATAAATTAATATAGCGAAGCTATAATAAAAATTAAATTTAAATTAACTATAGAGATATTGATTTCCATGATCAATATCATTATTTCATAATAGTTATAAGGAAATAGTTCCGTGAATTACTATCACTGAAACTGAAAAAAAATATACTACCGAAAATGCAATTGAAAACTATGATTTACTGATGGTACGAACATTGTTTGGTCACTAATTTATTTTCATCCTGACTATATCTCACTATCAATATCATTTATTTTTGAAGACAATAACGATTTATAGCCAACTACAATATTTCCTTGCCAAATAACTATATTGTATCCCAAACAATATCAAGCGGTGAATTTTTATACTAATTACATTTGACGATCCCAAAAATTTCATTGACAGTTCCCTGTGTCGGTTAGAGTTATAAAAATTATATTTTGTTAACAATACAGTTATTTTTTATTTGACATTTGTTAGTTTTTTATTTTATTTTTGACGTACTAAACAGGTTCACCGAACTGTACTAGTTAGGTCAACCTGATTAGTTTCTTCATAAGTCACAAACAATAAAGATATCAGATTCACATACACGATAATTTGTAGATTGTATCTGTTATTTTTATACCAGGCATATAAAAAAAATCGCAATTTGATTGGTTGATGAGGGAAGAAAGAAGGATAATGCATCATATGCAATGCAAGTGACGAAGCTTATTTTGCATGCACTGTACATATAAGAGCATATTCACATGTGTATACATGGCCATGCATACATATTTTTATGTATGCTCACATAATATCCTTAAATAGTCTCACTCTATTAATTCTTTACTTAAAATAGATAAAGTATACGTTTATAAGGTTGTATTAAAAATTGGGTTGAAAAACTGTTTTTGGTAATATATTTTCACTAAAAATCGCAAAAAAGTGCACTATCAAAAGACTTTTTTCCAGCACTGTACCAATTCTTTACCGTCGTTACTGTTTAGTCTATACAATTTATCATGAATCTGACTGACAATTTTGAATGGGTTTTCATATTTTCTTGGTCTTTATTCCTAATCTCTTTTGTAACCCATACTTCGTCTCCGATATTGAATGTTCACCTAGGCAATACTGTATTTTTTGCTTTTTGTCATTTATTTTTTTATCGTATCATCTCTATTTGTTTTTTTGTCTTCGAACCACCCGGACCTATTTAATGTCCTTCCGAATACTACTTCTGCTGGGATTACTCCTTTCGATTTGTGTACTGTTGCATTAAGGGTGAATTCTATATCTGGTAGCAACCTTGTCCGATTCTTATTATTCCTATCTTTCAATGTCGCATTAATCTATTCTCTTATAGTCCGGAACTGCCGTTTGATCATGCCATTAGTATTGTGGTGGTAAGGGCTAGACAATTTTAACTGGGCTCCTACTTATATTACTAGATCTACAACTTTCCTTGATTCAAAACGTTTCCCATAATCAGCTTGAATTTCTTTGGGTGATCCAAATCGTAGAATCCAGTTATTTTTGAGTAAGTCTGTAATAGTGTTGTCATCTTGTTTTGTGCTTGGTCTCAATAGGACATATTTGCCGAAATGGTCAACGATCGCAATAATGTAATTCTCTCTTCATTGTGTTTCTTACCATGGTCAGTATAAAATTTCTGAAACGGTCTATCCGTGTATATTTTTATTGTTGTCTCTTTTGACATAGTATTTAAGGTTTTTTTGGCAGTTTTTTTTCACAGTTTCTTTTACTTTGCTGTTTTTATTGGCCATATCATAATTATTAAAAATGTATTTTATGTCTTCAGACCCGGCATGACATAATGATTGTAAATGATTTATAAATTCAATTTTCCTTTCCCGTTGTAACCATATTTTATCATCCACAGTATTGACTATCCCTTCACTGACTTTGAATTTGCATTGTTAAGAGAACTCACACATTTGACAGAACATTTATTACATTCACAATTTTTATCCTCTTTATGATGATCAACAGTAACGCTTTCACTTAGATCCATCAATCAATTTTCAATATCTCCCATTATAATCTGAACTAACTTGAGAAGATTATTTTATATTTAAAAGTATTTAATTTAAATTTGATTGGCTGAAATAAAATATTTTTATATTCATTTTTAAACATTAATTTGATTTTAATTATTTAAAAATTTACAAAAATAAAATCATTAAAATTATTTAAAATTTGCAATAATAAGTAAAGCAGAATTGACCTGACTTTAAAACATTATATTATTTAGATTTTATAATGTATTTTAAATTAAATTTTATAAAATATTGAAATGTTAATCTGTAAAATTACTGTAATCAAAAAATAATAAATTCAATTTTTACAATAACACTTTTAATAAATAACTTATCAGTATTTATAATTATGTATTAGATTGATGCAAAAGAATTGTCGTTTTTAAGGGGAGCAGAATTAATTTCACCAATGAACTAAAAATGAACTACTAATGAGCAAAAAAAATTCATTTCTCCAATGAGTTAAATTCACCAATAAACTAGCTTTACCAAAAAAATGAATTGTAAATTTTCTAAAATAAATATCTGTTAACTGTAAACTGAGTTAGAAAAAATATCAGTAACAAAGAAAAGCATATTATTTTACAAATTTTAACTAAAAATATAACAAATCCTTTTACAAATTGTATTAACATATACAAAAATATCAACCACTATTCTCAAAATGTATTTTGATCTCATCAGCAATGTTGGTCACATTAAAATGACTGCACAAAAATTGAAATTCAGTATATTCATTGTTTATCAGTTTGGATTTCACTTCGGCTGGTACAATAAGTGTGCTCGTGGTTTTTCTTTAACGAGTTGTGTTCAAATTGTTTGAAATCCTGATTGAATCTAAATATATATCATCAATCATCAAAGTTAATTTTCCACAGAAATGCCATATGTTTGAGGGATGAACAGCAAAGCTAGATTTTAGTTTTTTATTAAAACTTTCCGAAAAGTTATTTTTTAAAACAGAAGAATTATACCAATTAATAAGCATTAGATCTCAAAGCCAAGTTCTTCGAAAATAATTTAGATATGCAGTCATTCTTTTGTTTTTGCGTCGCATTTCCGTAGTTGAGCTGTGATAATGTTTCGAGGAAATTCACCATTTTGTCGGAAGGTAAAAAACCAATAGCAAAAATTAGATTAAACCATTGATTTGCAACTTTATTTTTACAATAAAAACTATTGAGATATAATTTGACAATTTTTCTTAAGTTGGCTTGTTTGAAGTGGAAAAAACAACCTTGCCATGAGATTTCGGGAAAATGATACCGTATTACATTTTTCGGCGCTGTCTAAAAGTCACTTATTATAGAAAGTGGGTTAAAATTTGGTACCAGATCCTTGATTTTTTCTATTGCAGCTTTATAGTGGGATTCTATACGTGTTTTCATCAGGATTAAAAATGCAGGCAAAAACGATTGGCACAATATAGATGGCTCAATATAGAAAGTTCCATCCATGCATATTGAATCAATAGAGCAAAATTTTCCAATTAGATCCGTTGAAAAAAATAAGTTCCAATAAATGCTACTTCAACTTCTACAAATCCCTTAAAATGTTTATCGAAAAATTGGTTTTCAGCAAGAGATCCAACAAAATCTTTATTGGTTTGTGGTAGAACAGGATAGCGTTCACACCTGCGTTTATGTATTCCTCTAGCAACCATGGGGTACCTAACTTGTGATGTGATAATTGTATCAAAATTACGAAATGTGCCATCGAAAACCTCTCTAAGAGGCTTGGATGAAGCTTTAGATTCTTCTTCTAGATGTTTCTGTAAGGTGGCTACTGATATTTCTTCAGTATCATGTTCATGATCGTGTGGCCGATTGAGTTGAATTTTGCTCAGCTCAGGGAAAAATGCTATAATAGCTCCGCATCTAGTCACTGAATATTTTTAAACATCGCAACAGGACATAGGAAAACCATGTAATAACCTTAATTTCTTGCCAAGTATATTTTGGAAATTTTCCTGAGGCCTTCAGTAACTATACATTCTATTAAAAATTTACTGTTTGCAGTATTTTGTTTATCCGACATTAAACTAGTCTTAGGCTATTTTATTAAAATTTCAATAAAAATTTAAAAACAGTATTTTTTCAAAAAAAATAGATAATTAAAACAATTTCTTTTATTTTATCACCATTCCAAAATTAAAAACATTCATAAATATTAATATTTAAAATTATTTAAAATTAATTTTACTTTATCATATTTTTACTCTGCATTTTAATTTTCTAATTTATTTCCTTAAAATTTTCTAAATTAAAAAAATAATAAACTATTTTGGCGAAACTTAAAACTAATCCCTCATAGCTGCAAAGACAGCTTATAAAGTATTCGTGTTTCTTATGTCTCTGGGACAGCAGAGCAGCGGAAAAGTACTACAGTACTAAAGACTGGCCTGCTCATACGGATCTAGTAGCTGGTTAATACAATGCCATCCTTGACTGTTTGGTTGAGACAGAAAAGGTTATGTAGCTGCCATTGAATATAAAGCTTGGACTAGCCAAACAGTTTTTGACTTCACTGGACTCAGAGTCAGCAGCTTTTTATTACATATGCTTCATGTTTCTTAAACTGTCCGATGCAAAACTGAAGGCAGATGTTTTTACTGGTTTCAAATGCGTTGCATTTTGAATTCTGAAGTCTTAGAATCTAAAATGTATCTATCGGGGGAGAAATGCGTGGCAAGCTTTTAGACATGTAGTGAGTGTATTCCTTGGAAATAACTGGATTAAAAACTGCATGCAAATAATGTATACTTTGATCTAAACATATGAGCTTCTCGGATGTAGAATGTCAATCAAATTGCACTTTCACATTTTTATTTGAATTTATTTCTGGTATTTTTTTGATAATTATAATTACCAAATTTTTAAAAATTAAAAAAATTTTATATTTCTTGATTGTTAAATAACAATTAAATAATTAAACAAGTCATAATAATTTCTTTTGAATTTGATAGTCATTGATTCCAGTTCTCCTGTGAGAGATATCATGCCTCAATCTTAAGCATACAATAAACAAATTCACACACCAATCAAACATCATTCAAATATCCCTCACAATTATTATTATTATTATTATTATTATTATTATTATTATTATTATTATTATTATTATCATTATTATTATTATTATTATTATTATTATTATTATTATTATTATTATTATTAAGAATTGTTGATGCGTAAATAAAAAGTATTGATGCAGCACAAATCGCTTCATTCTTGCGTTTTGCTTCATATTGACGGTTTATCAATCGAAAGACAACAAAAACGTAGTGCAGGAACATAAGATTGAATTCTAAGGATATTAATGCCTTACGCTGATGAATAGACGACTATTGTAGTATAACCTTGGATAGGCCAAAGGAAAAACTTTCTATTGAAAGAAATGTATCTGTTTGTGAAACTACGATCAACCTTATATAAAAGCCTTCCACTATGCAGTCAAACGCATACATACGCTACCGACCAGAAGAAATGATGATAAAGCAATAAGCGAGCGTTTTGATTACCCTAGCTGCTTTTTAAATCATATTTTATAGGGGGAAAATTCGAAGTTTGTTTTCATAGATGAAATGGGCTTTCGATGAGAGCAAGGAACTGCTCATGTTGTGACAAATCTACGATCACGTATTATTTGCGAATGTTGAACAATTAATCGTCGTGAAATCTTGTATTTTATTTATTTCTTCAATTACAATTCTAAAAAATCTTTTATTATTTTTTAAATTTTTAATAGTTTAAAATAAATGTATTTGTTAATGCCTGATTCGTGTAAATTAAAGTATGTAAATGTTTATTTTTAATTTGTATTTTTCAGCAAATTTAAATAAAATTTACCCTCTAAACACTCATTTGGTTTATTCAAAAATATTGATTTGGAATAAATTTGAAAATAATAAATAACTTTTTAATAATAAATTAACATATATTCAATTTAACACGTATATATTTCGTTATTTTATAATCTATATTTTTTTAGGTATTTATTTTTTTTATTTTACTTATTTTAATTTAATTTATTTTATCGTATTTTCTTTTTCATATGAACTTTTATCATGGAAAATTGATATTTGTTTATAAAAAATAAAAACCTTTTCAAATTGATACATTAGTGACATCTTTGTTTAGTTATAAGAGATTTTTAAATTGAGATTTTATCTTTAAATTCTAATTGGAAATGCTTATTTGTATTTGACTTTGTAAAATTGACTACTTGACTTCAAGATAAAAACTGTTACATTGACTGTTGTAACAACAACTAAATTAATTAACAACGAAAAAATTAATTTATCGTTTTTCATGTAAATCATTTTTTTTAGTTAACAATGAAGGAAATTAACTTATCATTTTCTGAAAATGTTAAAAACATTATTTAAAATATTGGCAAAACAATTTGTTTTAATCATTGATTTTAATAAATAAACATTATTTGAATTTCAGTGTTGTTCTCTTTAACCGTTCTTATAACGATCCTCAAAGAAGTGAGAGCGCCGACAACTCCAGCTATTTTAATAATAACATTTGAACGTGCAATTATGGGATTAATATTTCAGTGATTGGGATATTCGCTTTATTTCTTTTTAACATTATAGAACTTATATCCGAGAAATAATTTCAAATGAAAAATAATTCTTCCCAAGGCATTCCCGACATCGAGAGCCGACAGAAGTATACGAATATCTGATGCAGACTAATTCCAGTGGCATTTCGACAAAAAACTTCTAAGGAATTCTATTGATTAAAAGATGAATGCACGATTAATAAAATTGAGAATTTCAACCGCCAGGAGATAGAAGGGAAAATATGCGGAAAGACGCTCTCACATTAACTAATGGTATCGGGAATAGACCAGCTAGAAAACAAGTAATTTTTTCCGAAAGTAGAATTATGGAAAAATATAACTATTTGGCGATGGTAGACTTTTCTTCAAATGAATTTTTCCCAATACTACTAATATTTTGAAACAAAAATGTTTTTTGCAACAATATGTTAATGAGGGGAAGAAACCTGTTGAATACAAATTTGAACTAAGATTTAGTGAAGTGGATTTTTGATCAACGAAAAAAAATTATTAGAGTAACACGAACATCTGCATAAAATAGTAGGGGCTCCTCATTTAATACGTAACGCTAAAGGGAGATGGTGATTTGCGACAATTTGTGACACATCAGGAATTCGTTATGTAACACTTTGGACAAAAAAATATGCAATCTAATTAAAATTGTGAAATAAATTAGCATTAAGAAATTATCATTAAAAGTTAGCTGAAAATATTTATATCGGTATTGCCGAAGGGAAAAGAAAGAAATTGCCGAACAAAAAAAGATGAAAAGTAGATTGCTAAGCATGTCAGAGGCAGTCAATACTTGATGTAAATCGCTAAGTTCTTGGATCTTGAATATTGTGAAGGTTCTCGTGTAAAGGGGTTTGACATTATGTCCTCTGCCTATAACTTTAGGGTATAATCCCATGATAACGATCGATGAAAATACCTCTAAGAAGCCTTATTTTGCTACGCTTTTCCAAACTCTCTTCCTCACAAAGGAAAATGACACACCCTACGACAAAAACTGTCCAAGCTTGAAGGATGTATTGAAAGATCGAGTTTGAAGTGACTGCTACTTTTATTTTGCAGCGCTTACAATAATTCAAGCGCACATGAAAGCTCTCCATATGAAGACTGTGAGAAGTATTTGTGACGTCAATATCAGAATTGATTTTACTCAAATTATATCTTTATGGTAAAACCACTTTCAAACAAATTTTTCAACTATTTTCTTAAATAATAATTAATCCGCTGATCTCTATTTTCAAATAATTTTTTATATATTTATAATTTTAATTAAGTCAAAACAACATTCAACTTTTTTAAATTTAAAAAAAAATATTTATTAAAATGATTTTACATATATTAAAATTTTTTTTGAAAATATTTAATGTTTAAATATGTTTTTTTAATTTAATCTTTATATCCTGTTTTTATAATTTTGCTTTTCAACGGAAATCTTATTTTTTGTTTTTTTAAAAAATCATTTTTAATATTTTATTATTTTAGAAATTTTGAAAATACGTTATATTTAATATTCAATCTAGTATTTTTAAATATTTGATCTTTTAATCATATCATTAAATTCATTCAAAATTAGAAAATATATTTTTACAAATATTAATAAAATTTTTTAATAAAGAATGCTTTTAATTTTTTAATTAATGTTTTTTAATGAATGTTTTTTTTTAAATTCAAATTAATTTTTAAAAATTTTGATTTGATTTTAATTCAAAATAATCTTTTTTAAAAATATTTAAATTTTGATCAGCGAACCAAAAATTAATTCATCATCATAAAGGCAAAAAGATCAAAGTGTAAAGTAAAGAAAGTAATTTGTAAGAATGAGATCGAAAATCCAATCCGGATTTCTGAAAAAAGGAGTCGAGCAACTGGAATGAATCGAGAAAGAATTCTTAGATGATGAAATATCTGATTAAATTGTCGAAGTGTATTCAGAACCCGCAGATACTCCAATGTTAATCATAAGTTTGGATACTCATTTGGCTTGCCATTTGGAGGAGGACAAATAAAGTAGAAAGCTTGCTGATTGAAGTTGATGTGGACAAAGCCACCGATCGATCGCATGCTAAAATGCTACAGCGCAATATTTGCTCGTCGATCAATAAAGTTTACCATATTTCCGTGGCGTTCATACTTTCGAAGGGTCGCCACCATACCCGCGCGCACCGTGATCCAGACGATGAAGGATCGGGGATCGGTCACTCGTGACACATCGGAAGTGGCGTAATTGATCGAGGAAGAGACGACCGATGTCGACGATTTACAATCGATA
>MQRK01168487.1:727-11122 GCA_001938485.1 Girardia tigrina
TGATTCTCTTATATAAGGCAAATGATTGAAAAGCAAAGTTATTATTGACATTACGAAAATACTAATTATATTATTTATTCATTTTTATCGAAGTAATCACGACAAGGGATTGGAATTGTTAGTAAAATAAAAGACAATTTGATTCCACCATGTACTTTATTTAAAGATATAATAAAGATCAAAAAAGATCAATAATCAAATGGATTTAAAAAATAAATTTGGATATATATGATTATGTCTTAACAAGGATATTTTTTTTGGACCCAATGTTGTAATGTACGTTTATTTTTTTTATTAAACAGTTCGTCGCTTTGATTATTTTTTTTTATTTGATAATTTATTTTTTTTAATTGTAAAAAATATAATATATTGTAAAAGCAGCGAATATAATATATTAATTGAACTATTGTAAAATTCGCTGTTTTTACAAATTGGAAAAATTTCCTTTGATCTTTTTTCTTCTTTTAAACCAAACGGTAAATAGTTAGCAATAAATTCAAATTCTCATTTTATATCGATTTTTAGCAATCGATATATTTTTTTATATGTTTATATATATCCTAATATATAATCCTCCGCTCCATCGACAACAGCGATTTCGAGATCACTTCGAGTGAAATTTAGTGATGATGAGTGAGTTGAATGTTGACGGAAAGAACGCGAAAAATCGAACATTTTTCGGAAAAGACAAAAAAAATCGACGAACTTAAAATAAAACAAAATATATACGATATAAAAAAATTATTTTACATCAAAAAAATAAAAATGATTTAAATAAAGTGAATTGAAATAAAGTACTGATAAAATTTAATTACATCATCTTGAATTTTAATTAATAAGCCTCTACAAACACTATTCATTTAAAATCCCACCAGACGGAAAGCATAACCTTCTTTTGGTGAATTTCTGCTTTTGGGATCGTTTTGGCAGGCTCACCACGTTTTGTCCATGATCGTCGACGTTCTACATTGTTGTAAACAATCCATTCGAATTGACGGTAAAGTAATAAATTAAAACAAAATCAATTAATATTTTGTATAAACATAGTCTGAAAATTAAGGTTTCAGAATATATAATTGAATTTAAATTTTATCACATCGTTTTATATTTTCAAGCTTTTTATTAGGACGTACTCAAAAACGCAATGACTTTTTGGCCAACCCAATATAAACTTATTGAAAGTTACTTGTATTAGAAAAAGTAGTTGAACTTTTTTGAAACTATCTGAAAGGTTTTGATTTTTGTTTTGAAAATGTTTTGTAAAATATTATTTTTTACGAAGCAATTATTTTTATTCATTATTTTTCTTAAATTTTAATTGATAAAAGTATTTAGAATGAATTTGTTTTTATGCAAATGCCTATAAAAATAATTAAACATTTAACTTCACCATTACGTTACCTGAGGTAACATATAACCTCTTCCTCAAGCATATTGAGGCCATTCCTTACTGTCAATGGCCTAAATAAAGTAGTTTGAATTGACGCTTCCTGACATGAAGACAAATGTAAATCAACTATTTCCAAGAAAAGATTTTTTAAAACCAAGAATATTTGATATCGTTTCTTACTTTTCAGTTGAATATGAGTTAGACGATAAAATGATATTTAATTAAAATATATTTGTTTGAACAAATATACTATAGCAAAATACTAAAATCCAATGATTATTTAATGCTCTTCTGTATGTATTATTTACAAAGAACGCATTCAAAATGATCAAAAATGGATATAAGGTTCAAAGGTGATTCTTTAGATGGACAAATATATACACAAATATACGACATATGCTTCAGAAATGCTTTACCTAATGTAATTTGTTCTTCTTATCAACAAGACGATATGATCTCTGATTCATTAGAATAATAACACTGAATTGATAAAATATATAATTTTATAATAAAATATAATACTATTTTTAAATGACATAATTTCAATCTCAACCATATTACAGAAAGCTAATTAATAATTATATCTACATGATAATAAAATAAAAGATAATATTTAATTATAATTATCACAAATCCAGTAATGATATAATGTTAATTAATGATAATCAAAATAATAATGATAATTTAATCAAATACAACAATTATATTAATTATATAAAAGTAAAAGTGAAATAAAAAAACATAAATTTAGGAAAAAGATTTAGTAACGAAGGCTAATATTAAATATTATTCTATTTTTTTAACAAAAAAAAACAAAATAAATCGTTAACATAATGGACATTAAACGGGTTTCATGGTAAGAGAGATTGGATTACCAATCTGACTAATCTTAATCAAAATATTTATTTATTATATCTCTTAATAGTGTATCGCTTACTAGTCCGAAGAAGGTTGTTGTGTCAGTCCATAGAAGTTTGTTGTATCAGTCCATAGAAAACAAGATGTATGAAATGAAGTTGAAACTGATTTGTTACAATTCATATCAAATCATCTTGGTGGTGACCCGATTCTTTGACTAACCCTGCAATTTTTCTCAAGACTTTTTACAATAAATTGAAAAATTTTAATTTATAAATGAACCACAACAAAATTGGTCATTTTAGATTTACAGAATTATTTAAAGTTAATCTTTGAATATCGTTTTAATAAAATGTTTGAACTGTTTTTGTTGTTTTTCTTTTGGAAACATTCATTTTTAAGGTAAATTATTTATATATATATTAAAATATAATTAACTTATTTTAATACTCTATCGCAGGGATTTAAAGAAAACTAATACAAATGGTCCTTGTATTATTGAAAAACAAATGATAACGAAATGATTAGAAATCTTCGGTACAAAAGGGTATTTAAGGTCTTTCCAAAAGAGGAATCATATTAAAATTATCATTGAAAAAGTCAAAGGGAGCAAGATGTTTTCTATCAAATGATTTTTTTATTCTTTTATTTATTCTATTTTAATACTAAATATTTATTTCAGTTTATAAATCTCCTAATAATTTAATTAATCACAATTCATTTTTCTTTCTTCATCTTTTATCTATTTTCAGATTCGAATTTTAAAAAATTTTCTTTTTTTCACAATCTTTTCTTCAAACCTTTTGTATAAGTTTTCAAATAATGATTTAATTAATCCGTTGGAATTACTACAAGTAAAAGTCTTATCTATTTCTTTCTACAACTTTATTTTTTGTATCAATTGATCAACTACAATCTCGTTTGACCGACTACTTTACCATATTTCACAATATAGGTTTCTTCATTTTCCATTTTATATATATTTATTTATCTAAAATTGTAATTGACGTAAACGTCTTGTCGAAATTTTATAAAAGGAGTTTTCGATCTTTTTTTCAATTTTCCCAACTAATTTTCAAATAAATATTAAATTTTAAAATAAAAAAAACAATTATCAAAAAACACTTTTAAAAATTAACAAATTTGTTTTAAAATTTTAATATATATAAAAAGAGAATGAGTATGAACATTAAGAGAAAGAACATACAAAATCTCTCAGACAAAGTTGCTAGAAAAATTCTGCAAAGTCAATCAACCAAAGCCATTTCTGAGGCCTTGGATCTAAATTACTGGGCAGTTACAAAAATTATAGAGATTTTTGAGAAAACCGTCGAAACAGCTACAAATCAAAAGGGTGACAATATAATATCTAAACTTGATGAGAATCAAAATCGACAAGTAAGAGCCTGCGTGGATAGAAATTTCCTCCTAACCCTAAAATCATGGATGTTTTTGGAATGAATGTGCTGCAAAGCACCATTGACCGTTGTCTCAGGCAATTTCATTATACGCTCAAAGAGATCACAATAATTCCTGCTCCACGAAACAATGGTAGTAAAACTAGTGATAAAAATTTTTAAATTTGATTTTTATCGGAAAATTGATTGCAAAAATTGAAAATTAGATTTAAAAATCTCATATATCTGTGATATATTTTACGTAAAATTTAATTATACGCTAAGAATAAATACATAATCTCTGTACAAGTAAAAGATAAATTTTTTTTTTAAACTTTCTTTGGAACTTCTAGACTATTATTAAAAAAATAAAAATTTTATTTTATTTAATAATTTTGTAATACATATTGTTGAAAATCATTATTTTTATGTCTAGACATTGACTTTTTTAAAATTTTTTAATAATTAATTATTTATAATTACATGTATTAATTAATTGACAAAATTAATTAAATTAAATTGATTGCTGATCGGCACCTCAAAGTAAGTTGTTTTACATTACTTTATTATTTTTTAAGGGTTTGTTGTTTTGAAGATTTTCATCATTAAGAAATTGGGTAAGTAAATTATTTTTTTGTTATTATAGAAGTTTCCATATGTGTAAACTGGTGCTTATTATTTTATTTTGTACAAATGTTATGTTAAATGTTTGAAAAAAACAACTTTTTTTTACTGAAAAACTGATGATTATTGCTTAATCTATGGACCACAGCAAGCGAGTCTGGGCCATCTGAAAAAATTGGATAACTGGTACTTGAGAGGGAGTTTTGTGCAAAATGTATCAAAGATAATTTTGGATATGAAGTAAAAGCCAAAGATCATTTACGGAGAATAAGACACACTATAATTTTTATCTACATAAAATAACTTTAAATTCAGCCATATTTTTGGCAATGGAATCCCAAATAATTTACCAACCACGAAAAGATGAGGAGAAAACATGAAAAAGAACAGGCAAATTAATGAACCTCTCGAACAATCCTCATATTGACTATTTTATTCTAAAAATCTAAAAAGTTAACAGAAGAAGTATAAGCAAAGCGAAGTTCTTTTGAGGATTTTAAAGAGACGGATGAAGGAAAAATTAAACAGTGAATTCGTTTCAATTATCTTAATGGATTTCCAATTTTAAATACAGTGGACATCATAGGTTGACTTGATTAACTATTATAATTTGCAGACTAATACGGTTGATGAAAGATGGACAAATATAAGTTCAAAAATGAAATTTGATCTCATTGTGAATTCGAAATTCCTCTTATTTCATCTGAAGATGTTTTTTAGACTGTAATCTTGAACTAAGAGAACTTAAAGTATTTGCTTAAGTATTTTGATAACGTCGATGAGACATAAGTATAGCGGAGAAATGATTATAATTTTACAATATTTTAAGTTCATAGTAACCACATTGATAACTTTTGAAAAAAACTTTAATGATACATTATAAATCAAATTCTGAAAAAAATTCTTCTAAGAATAGAATTAATGAATCGAAGGATGTATAATTATATTTCCCCGGTGAGACAATCATTTCGGTTATTTTATGAACGCGGTTATTTTATGAAGAAATCGGAGACATGAAAAAAAGAATGCTACAAAACCTCAGAGGTTTTCTATAAAAGAACAAACGACCAGTCTAACAAAGCCTTGAGATCCAGTTACTTAGTAAGTGAATTGATTGCTAAGACTGGTAAGGCGCATACCATTGCAGAACGGTTGGTAAAGCCAGCTATGTTAATTTGTGCTAAGGAAATGTTTGGAGAAGAGGCAGACAACACTCTCCAGAAAATACTTTTTTCAAATGATACCGTAAAGAGAAGACAGGATGAGAGAGCAAAAAATCTAGAGGAGCAACTAGTAGAAAAATTAAGGATGTCAAAATTTTCATTATAAATTGATTGAACGACCATCAATAACTCTGCTTTTCTTCTTACATATGTGCGGTATATTAATTCCAATATGATTCAAGAAGAAATGATATTCATGAAGAAGCTGGTGACAAATACACGAAGCAAAACCATATTTGGGTCTGTTTACGATTATGTGTGAAAAAAATTCCCCTGTCAAATCTTTTGCAAATTGCAACTGACGGTGCGCAAGTTATATAATATAATGGTGTCATTGCAAAATTTAAAGAAATTTCTCATCATATCTTGGCTATTCATTGCATTATTAATCGACAGCGTTTTGCAGCTAAATCACTGAATGGTCATATTGCTGAAGCATTAGAAGTGGCTATTTCTGTATTGAATTTTATCAAAGCTAATGCTCTTCATGATAGGCTATTTCAACAGCTTTGTGAAAATGAGGAACATCAGAAACTTATTATGCACACTGAAGTACAATGGCTTTCTAAAGGCTCTGATGGCTCTCTGTAAGAGAGTGTAACTCTTCGCCGTGACGAAGCGAAGGCAGAGGCACAAGCCATCAGTCGGTTATTGAGACATCTGCATGAAAATGTCGATGTCTTGCATTTGATTTAACTTCACCTAAACGGTGCCATTAAATTAAATTAAATTAAATCCTTTGCACGTCTAGCTGAATTATGGAATAATGTTCTAACTTTTGTTGACAGCATGAAATCAAGCGCTTGTAGCAAGAAACAAAAAGAAAATGCAGAGGCTCTCTTAGCAGTAATGAATAATAATGCTACGAAGGCAAGCATTTTTTATCTGGCAGACATATTTTCACATGTTAATCAACTCAACAAAATATTACAATGTCGAAACGCTAACTTGCTGGACTCTGCGGAGAAAGTATGCTCTTTTATTAACCAATTAAGCCTCTGGAAGTTGCATCTACAAAAGAATGAGTTTGCTTTTTTTAGTCATTTGTCTACCACTTCTCAAAATCCAGAAATAATCAGGAAAGAAACAATCACTTTGAAAACTTGACGGACAATATGAGGAAAAGATTCAAAGACCTCATCGAAATGAGTCCGCCAAAATGGATTATAGACTTGATGCACTTTGATATCCTCAATGAGAAAGACCTTGATCCCATAGTAGCTGCAGAATTACTCGAATTAAAGAAGAACAAAGCATTGCTTGGATGCATTGAAAGAGAGGTATTGAATGGATGGCTTAAAACGTAATTTTTTTATCCGTCACTCTTTAAGGAAGTTATCCCATACTTACTTGCTTTTCCAACCGCATGGTTAGTTGAGACAGGATTTTCCGCAGTAAATGATTTATGGACAATCGTCCATATGAATTCTGATAAAGAAAATAATGAAATTAAAACATCAACTTCCGTTACTGAATCAAAAATAAATGAAGCAAACCCCATTTCTTCGAAGAATGAAATGTTTTCTAATCCGAAAATTTGAATGTTAAATCCCCTAGAATTCCCTCAGAAATATACAAATAAAAAATTCAATGGTGATGCTGATGAATTAACAAACTTTTTATGTCATTATAAGACACGCACAGATGCATGTGAATGATTTCCAATAGCTCGCTTTCAACGATTACCCCTTTACCTCGAGGGAATTGCACTAACTCTGTACGTAAATGAATTTGAAAGAAATCTATTTCCGATATTCCAGCAGTCATAACTTTTCAAAAGGGACAATTTTTAACTTCAATAACTCGAACGCAAAGTTGTAATGCATTTATTTTGCGATCAGTGAGTTTTCTTTCAACTCAGCACCGCACCGAGGCGAGCAAAGACAAAACTCCCAGAATCTAAAAAACGAAAAATAAAATATTATAATTATAATTTATAATATTAATTAATTAAAAAAAGAGAAACTTTTAATTGCTTTTGACCCTTGGATCGTGTCGATTTGGATATTTTCTCATGAGAAAATCCGTGTCCTGATTTTCTTAATCTTGGCATGGCCTGGATACTCGCCATCCTCAAGTGGTTACTGATGGATGAAGTTTTGATTGTTTTTGATAGCCGTGAGAATTGTCCCGTTATGAGCTTTGTGAAATTTTTTGTAAAGGAAAACTGTATAAATTCGTCCACATTTGTGCACTTAATTCAGATATATTTTCATCGAATAAATTTTTTCAAAAGAATTCCTTTTTCGGTAATTCTAGTTTTCGTTTCTTGAAGTTGATGGAGGTTGGAGAGCATTACTAAGGCCGCCGATCTGTCTATAGATAACAGCAGGTGCTTATAGTGCCTGCCGAGACTGTCGACGATCTGGTGGAGATGCAGAAGTACTTCCTGGTGTTATCATAGAAAGAACATTTGTCTCCCCAGCCTTCATTAACCCTTTTTTCTTTTGTTTTATTTACAATTCAGTCATCGTCATCGTTCAATTCCTTTTCAGTACTGTGATGAATAGAGCGATAGAAAATGACGATCAGATTGAAGTGCTATTGTAGGGGTTGCAAGAGTAGCAAAGAAAATGTGCCAAGATGAGCGCCGAACTGTCCAGAAAAACTATCGAATATGAAGAATATACGAAGAATTCAGTTCCTTTATCGGTTTATAAACCGATCGTTGACAAATATATACGGGTCGAACAAATAATAAAAGATTTGTGGAATGAAGCCACTGTAATGAGGATAAAACAAAATGTCCTGAATTACCATAAGAAGATCATAGAGGTAGTCTCCCAAAGACATCGGGAGATAATTCTGAAAAAAAAGAATCTGAGATTGAAACAAAGGAGGCCGGCGATGTTGAAGGAAAATCACTGGGACCCAATTCTACGATTTATGAATCAATTATGAAAGAGCATATGTTGTAGTCTTCCTCTCGCATCCTCAGCAGAGCTCAGAAACGGCGCGAACAAAGAAAGCGGAAGACTCAACTATTTAAACAAGCCGAAGATGAATTGAAGAAAATTTATGAACCTGAGCACCCAAGTTCTCATTTAGTTGATCGATTTAATTGATGTTATTCATCCAGGCGATTTTAATTCAGAGTTGAATACTGGACTAGAGAGCAAGCAGCAACTTATTCTACCAACGACTGTAATCTTTGACCAGAATTCGATAAGGAAACAAAACTTGTTAGATTACAAAGAGAAATTCTACTAGAACGCCGGGATCGCCCCCATTATCGATCCATCACCACAGGGTGAGGAGAAGGAGTTTATTAGCTTGTCCGATCTGGACGATTGATGGCGATGAGTGGATCGTTTCGATTAACATTTCTTTTGTCTTGTTGTTATGATTTAATAAAACGATGTTTACATCAAATTTGTTCATGTTCTTTTAGTTTTAATTTTATTAGGAAAGTGATAAAATCATGATAAAATATATAATGAAAAAATGAAAAACATGCTTAGAAATAAAGAGATTATCATTAATTAAATAGAAGTAACATGAGCAAACTTTCATATACTTAATATCTTTAAATGTAATACTATGAAGAACCCAATAGGTACTTCATCAATTTTACTGGTGAGATTAAAAGGGCCAGATGGGGTTGATTGGGTACGATATAGATCTCTGATAAGTGTGAATTAGGGGCATTTAGCGGAGAGACATATCCAAATAATATGTTGGATCAAATGAGTCGCGTATGGGAACACTCCCAGTAATAAAAATTTAATAAAATTAAAATAATAATATAAAATCCAACATTTATAAGAAAGCGAAAATTCCCTGATGAATCCATATTTAAATATGTAACTGAGTTGAAGAGTTTTTATATCGGATAAAACCGAATATGCTATGAAAGATGCACAAATATATTTATAGGAGAAATAAAAGATTGACATACATAAAATCATTTATATCTAAAGAAACCAACTTATTTAAATGCACCCATGTCTATTGCAAGAGAGTTTCAAACAATATTTCTACAACGAGAAGATTAGGAAAGAAACACAATAAAAGAAAGAACAAATTAATGCTGCTCAAAGTACTAATTCAAACAATCATAATATTGAAAAATTTACATCCAAGTCATAAATATAATATTAACCAAGGAGATAAAAGCAAAACAAGTATTTAACACATACTTAAAGAGGCTAATAGAGAAAAGAAATTAAAAAAAGTGTTTGTTTTAATTGTAATTAACCGGGACTTGTCCCTAAAAAAATTGTCCCTAAGAAAATAAGAAACCTAAAAGTAGAACCAGCAAAAGCTGATCAATGAATTGAACGGATTTTTCATCATTGTGGTAAATTAGAACACACAATGGATTACTGTTTTTATTTGATTCCTCGAAAAAACTGCGCAAAGTAGAACACAGCATTAAAAGATGAACTCGAGTTCAACAGAATAATCAAGAATCCCATACTCTAAAATTACAGAAGGAAAATGAAACTTTACAAGCACAAGTAATAGAATTAAGAAAACAAACTGAAAAACTAAATAAAATAAACATTCATAAAGTTAAAAGACTAAAAGGTATATGCCTAAGATTCACAAAAAAATCAATTGTTAAACTATCAGCTTAAAATTATTAACACCCGACAGGAACGACTTGCAAAAAGAAATCATTGGAAAAATGAAAATGAAGAAATTTGTATGATTCATTCAAAGGAAAGTGAAGTTGAGATTAAAGCCAAAAGAAGCAACGTTAAAAAATTAGATGATGAAAATTACGAGAATGAATATTTTGAGTGCGAATCAACGGATGAAATAAGTTTGATGACCATCAGCCAAGGATATTTTCATCTCCACCTTTAAAGAAGAAAGCGAAAATAATAACAATATCGACGATTTTTGTGAAAGTGACCGAGCCGAAAATGAATTTGGTTTTGTAGAAGAAGAAAATAAA
>MQRK01168490.1:11280-22745 GCA_001938485.1 Girardia tigrina
TAAAATTAATTAATTTGAATTTATTAGAGCATTTTTGAGATGCAGAGATGCTAAAATCTCAAAATGTCAGGTAGAAGAAGCCTACATAAAAAATTTCAGAACGATCGGATGAGTGGAAGTGGTATAAAAAAGCGTGTGAAAAGTGAAACATCACAAACAAACAGAAAGACAGACAGAACCCAAAGCAAGTTAAGTAAAACGTGGTAAAAAATACTCAACAAAAAATTAAGACCGTTGTTTAACAATTTTTAATACACAAAAAAATAACCTAAAACAAGAATCACAGGATATACATCATAATCGTCGATAAATAGTTTTTCATTTGTAAAATTTTAACTTAATTTTCTTTTAGGCAGACCAATAGTGGATAAAATAAAAAAAACCATTCACTAAGTCAGCATTAAAATTTGCAGTCATAATGTTATTTCTGACTGCATCGATAAATTATTTATCGATTTATTTAATTTTTTAAATTTTGAAATGTTAACATGATAATTATTATTACCATATTGACAAATGATAATAAAAAATAATTCTACTTCTTTCTCCTTTTTTTTCTTTTATTCGTTTTATCTTTCCTGATTTAACTCTATCTTATTCTGACCCAAAACTTGTACATTAACCAAAAAATAAATTTATACATTTAATAAATAAATAAAAATAAATGAATAAACATAATTAAGTAAATAATCTTGTAGTGGGAAGTACATACAAAGAATAAAACATGACACAACATACCTAAAAGACGGACAAATAAAATCAATAAATATATAAAAATAACAACGTGATTGTCAGACTAAATAATACATCAGCCCCTCCTAAGAAAACAGGATAAAGAAAACTGTGGTGTCTCGGAGGCATCACAGTTATTTTTATGCTTGGTCGACCTTGCATTTTATCATTCAAAATATTTTCTATTCTCCATTCATCTATGGATAGGATATTCGTTACTTCACTAGTACTTCTGCCCTCAAACTATCCCACTAAACTTCTTCACTCTCATCTCCGATTACTTCTCTTTTTATGAATCTCATTTGTATCAACTTCTACCTCTTTAACGTTTTTAATGTCATCTTTCACTATACCTATATTATCCGTTAAGCTACTTTTACTATAAATACCGATATTTTAGGAGTCGTCTCTATATTTTAATTTATTACTCCGATTGGCTCCACTTCTGTTGAAGTTCTGTCTTTTGGGTGCTCTTTCTCCATCACCGATTCTTCATATTCTTCTTCAATGTTGGCTATAAATCTTCTATTATCTCCTCGTCTCTTGTCTTCTCTATCTTTATATTGTCGATGATTGGTAACCCTTCCTCGGAAATTATTACTCGTTTTTCTTTGTTGGTTTCTTCTTTTGTATAATCTTGTATTACATTTGTCTTCCCTCTCACATTTATTTTAGAACATTTTTCATTCAATATACGTACAATTTCTCTTTACATGTCTCTAGTAACGACAGCCATGAAATCTAATTTGTCTTCTGTGCACATGTCCCTCCATTCTGCCTCCACAGCATTTCTTAGGTTCTCAATGTCTACTTATTCCGCTGGTTTCCTTAACAGTTTCGATTATTAGTATAACTATTATTCTCTGTAACTTTAACTTCTGTTTGTTTCTGTTCAAATCTGCTGTTATTTCGTGCCACCGCATTCTTGTAGCTCTTGAATCTATTCTGTGTCACGTTATCTCTCACTACGTTTATTAGAGGTTCTTGGAAAATCGTCAGAATTATTAGTATCAGACATTAAAGCTTTTATTATACCACAAAAAATAATGTTTAAATCTAATATTTAAACAAATTTATTTTTTTTGAGAAACTATTTGTTTTATAAATCTTAAACCGATATAGATAAAAATACATATAAATATTCATATTTGCTTTTTTTATTACTTCTATAATTACGATAACACTTTAAAATATTTAATCGTTTCATTTAATTTTATTACTTTTTTAAAATCGTTTCACATAAAAATTATACACTTTTTTTTACTTTTTATACTATATTAAAACTCTCAGAAATTTTTATTAGCAGTTTAATTGATCTTAATTTTAGTAATTTTATTTTTTCGAATGTTACATATTTAATTATATAAAAAATTTTAATTTGTACATATTTAATATAACTTTCTTTCAAAAATTTTCCTAACATTTTTAATTCCTAACAAAGTTTATTTATTCTTCTACATTATTGACATCATGAATTATTTTTATATTCTCTTTTATTTGTTCTAACCCTTTTACTTTCTTCATCTGCACTTCTTTATTGATATCAATATCATCACAACACTTAATTAAAAATGTTTCCATTTTACTTTATTTTGACATATTATATTGCACGATTCTTTTTGTCAGCTTTTCTATCTTTTTAAAGAAGACTTACAGTAAATCATTCTTCATCTTATACCGGCACGTTTCTGCCAAATACTCAAATAAGGAGGATTTCCGATCAAATACTTTTCAAAGTCTGTTTTTATATCCTATTATCGACTTTTCCATTGTGTTATATTTTTCCTTCACTTCTTTATCCAACACACACAAGACGATGATTTCTTGTTTCTGCTTTACCCCTCCCGCGAATTAGAAGAATATTTCACGTTCCTCTTTGAATGTCTTCTCATTTTCACCTTTACTGAATTTTTCAGGTAGCAACTGATTCGTGAAGTTTTCCAAATATTTCAGTTGTTATGACTGTAAACATTTTTTTATTTTTATATATGGATTTATTTTTGCTGGTTTTCCTTTTAAGATCAATTTTAATTTTAAAGTTTTTGTATTTATTTAATTTTTTAAAACTTTCAAATTTAAAAAAAATAATAAATTATTTTGTTGAAGTGCAAATTTTGAGTAACTCCTAATACTATAAAATATCTCTATAATTCTCCCTCTTTATAAGATGTAATTCTCTATAAAGAACAATATTTGTTAGTTTTCGCGGTCATAAATAGCTCCTTATAGAGAGGTTTTACCAGGGCCGTAGCTAACCTTGTTTTATGAGGGGGCAATCAGAAATGAAAAGGGGGCACAGGTCTAACAGTGGAAGCATAACGTGGTCTCTATGTTCCAACCAGAAGCCTGGTAATACAGTGCGTTCAAAAAGTAACTGTGCACCTGCAATTTCAAAACAAGAACGATATCCTGTGTTCTAAAAATCAATAACAAAATATTTTGAATAGTCAATTTTATGTGAAGAACAATGACCGTCTCTTAATTTATTAAAAATATCAAGAAAAGAGTCACAACAACTGCTGGAAATGCCCACCAAGTTCGTGAATACAAACGTTTTCGAACACTCGATGAATTTCCTCTTGGGTGATGGCGTCAATTTGGTGTAGGATGTTATCACGTAGGTCTTGCAAAGTTTGTGGTTTGTTTCGGTAAACCTTTTGCTTTATCGCTCCCCACAAGTAAAAGTCCAAAACACTTAGATCTGGGGATCTTGGCGGCCAAATTCCTTTGGAAATGATTCTCTTCGGGAAGATATCATTCAAAAAACGAAGCGAAATGTTTGCGGTATGTGCTGTTGCACTATCCTGCTGAAAATAGCCAGTCGATCGTTCTTCTTCAGTTAACTGGTCGATGAAAGCAGGAAGGATTTCCTTGTAGTACCTTTCTGATGTTATGGTTTCAGTAAAAAGATGGGATCAATTACATGCCTCCTGGACATGGCACACCATACTCCAACTTTCAAGGAATGCAGAGGCTTCTCAACAAATTCATGCGGATTTTCACTGGACCAAATTTGAGAATTTTGGCTACTCATATATCCAGACAAATGAAACCACGCTTCATCGGAAAAAAGTCTTGTCGAGCATGTCATCCTCATTCAGATTTTCCTTGAACCAATGACAAAACTGAAGTCGCTTTTCAAAGTCTGTGTCTTTCAACTCATGTTGACAAGTAACACGATATGGATATAAGCTTAAAGTTTTCCTCACGGCGGCATGTGCAGTTCCAACGTATACACTCACTTCTTGAGATAAACGGCGCATTGACTTTGTTGGACTCTAGCTCATGGCTTTCGAAATAACATTGACTTTTTGCTCCGTTAAAATCGTTGGTTGACCTGAGCGGGAGGCCTCATGAACGGATCCAGTTTCTCTGAACTTGTTCAATAACGCTCGAACTGCATTTCGATAAGGTATTGCTGTTGCGGGAAACTTTTCGGCAAATTTTTCCTTCACTGCTTCTGTGTATTCATCATTCGCACGAAAAACATGTTCAATCAAAAATATTCTCTCCTCCGTTGACAAAACCATTTTCAATTGGAATTAACTTCGCAATAAATTGACTTTCGTCAATGATTAGATTGAATATCAAAATGATATTTTTTTTAAAATAATTTAAAACGCTCAGTGTCAAGGTCAAAGTGTGTAGGTATGTTTTTTGTTTACGAATCTATTTCATAGTTCGATTTCATAGAAATTTGCATTTAAAAAGTCTGCTACAATGCTGATTATCTAAAAATAAACCAGACAATGAAAGGTGCACAGTGACTTTCTGAACGCACTGTATAATTAGTTGCAGCTTATATTGCCTTATTCATATCAATCTGTCATGTGTGTGTGCACTCTTTACTTTTAAAATAAATATTGGACCAACAACTATTTTGCAGATTGTCTGATATGTTTGTGACATTTGGTTGTTTTGTCGATGTATTATCCGAGTCACATTTTTAAGTCGGTTAGTTCCCTCTCATTAATTGACACTCATTCTGAGTCATTCATTCATTCATCCATAAGATCTATTTCAGGTAATTGTGAAATGTGACTATGTGAGATAGTTTTACACAGTTATTCATAGTTATGCAAAGTTATACAACACTATTGAATGCTAACTATTATTCAATATATGGGTAAATACACAATAACTTAAGTCAATGCAACTTTCTATGTTATTGTTGTATAACTTTTTTCTGAATTGTAATATCTTAAGGAAATTTTGGAATATATTTATTAATAAACTTGTTAATACATTCTTAAAATGCATTTTATCTTTGCTTTTATGGATAAGAAGAAAAAAATTATGCATATGAAATATGAAATGTATTTGATTGTTACTTTTTGTTTTTAACATTGAATGGATGAAATATATACCAGGCTATATATATAAAATCTTCTAATTGATGCTATTTAATTATTAGTTATTTTTGTTATATAAAATACCATTAACTGAAATATAATACTTATCTATATAACTTTTTGATTATATTTAAAAATCTTATAATGTTTATATGTCCCAACACCAATCATATTATCAAATATTTTTTTCTTTCATAATACTAATAGTTGAATATTATGAGATATATCATTTAAAAGAACAGGTTTTACTGAATTATTGACAATATAACTGGAACAATTAAGGTATATATTGACATAAAAAAGTAAAGTATAAATTATTTAATTAATTTCTTTACCACAAAATGTCCCAATACCAATTAATGATATCTGGCTGTTTATTCACAAAATAATCATGAAATTGTTTGAATAATATGGAATTATCCATATTATGATAATTTTTAAATGTTTAATGCTTAGTTGTATCTTATTTTTATTAAATTGATCCAAAAGGTATTTATTGATCACAAAAATGTCCCAACACTAAAAATTATTTTTCATAAATTCAAACAACAATAAACCATTGTTCCAAAATTATATATATGTTAATGACATCATTATGAACATATAATCATTTTTTGATTTATTATTGTTTGGTTTTGTCTATAATATTTATTGGTGTTGGGACAATACTATTATAGATTGGTGTTGGGACAAAATGTCACATTCTTCAAAGTTAAGAGGTTGTAGTATAAAAATGATGAAGAAAACATATTAGTAGCCAAACATTTTCTAAATCTGTATGATATTCTCAGTAGATTGATATAAAGATACCATGCATATGATCTTCCTATGCAATACAGCAATAGCATTTATTCTAATACCAATAGCCTTTGTCCCAACACAAATCATTTAAATTCCTTAATTGGCTTAATAATAGTGATTATATTCCAAACTCAAACATTTTTGTGCTTTTAATGATCTTAAATATAATAAACCAATTAATTGTATAAACACATTGCTTGATAATATTAAAATATCAAATTATAAAACAAACTTTGACTCAAGTTATTGTGGATTTACCCAGGGACGGCGGAACCGGGGGGCNNNGGGGGGGGGGCAAGGTGTATAGTTTGCCCCCCTGAAAAATGATTAATTATGCTTCAATGGCAATGCTTTGATGGAGGTGTGAATATGAAAGGCCGTCTGAAAGAATGTCATGCCTTTATTAGCCGGTCTCAGCCGTCAACCATGTATATCCATTGCTGCAATCATTCATTGGATCTGGTTTTGGTGGAAGAAGCTAAGCAGGTACCTTTAGTGGTGGAAGCTGTAGGAGCCAATAGCGAAGCAGATAGAGAAAGGATGGAAATAGTGCAAATATTATCGACTGTAAATATTAACGACTGGATGAAGGTGTTCGTCGATATTTTGTTTGCTCTATGTCTGAATATGTCTTAATTCTGTTAGTATAGTGTGTTTGTGTCTTTGTGTGAATGGAGGTCGACGTCTGCTGTGTGAATGGATTTATAATGTGCAATGTATAGTTGAATGTATGTGGTTGTCTTTATGTGTGGTTGCTGCTGATGTGAAATGGGAAGTTTTTGTCTCCTTGTGGTTAGTGCACAGTGTGGCTTGTTGTGTACATAAAGTTTTCTCCCTTGACTTCTACAAGCAGATAGAAAAAGGATGGAAATAGTGGAAATAAAATATCGCCGAACACCTTCATCCAGTCGTTAATATTTACAGTCGATAATATTTTCACTATTTCCATCCTTTCTTTATCTGCTTCGCTATTGGCTCCTACAGAAGCCATCAACTGCGTTATAGATGTGTCATCATGCCTGCAATCTTCAACAAATCGAATGAATTTGTTCTCCAAATACGTTGCAGAAAGTGCCTTTGGCGACTCGAGCTGCCCAACGGCTGTTGTAAAGTTGCCCTACCAGATGGACTGTGCGTCTGAATGCACTAAACTGTGCCAACTTATCATGTGCGCACCGTCGTCTGTTTCCATTGCTGAGCGGTCTCTCTCAGGTCTACGCAGAGTGAAAAGCTACTTGCGGACGACAATGGGATAAGCCCGATTGACGAAAGTTCTGCTTTTGAGTATTCATCGTGGAGAAACTCAAACTCTGGAAAAAAGGCCATTTTGCGTGAATTTGTGAATCGTAATAGCGAGCGCAGACTTTTGTTTGGTACTGTTTGAAAATAGGCATAGCATTAACAGTGTGGAAAATACGTATCTTCATTTTTTTATTCTCCGGTGGGGAAGGGGGGAGAGGGAAGACACTGAGTTCAGTTGTAAAGGCTCCGCTTAAGCATGTTAGAACGAGTAACTTTGGAAAACAACTCAGTCACATATTGAGAAATGACAAAAAAATTTCCTTCCAGAAAAATATCTGTGTATGGCGTCGGCAATGGGTAAAATTTTGTCCCCCCAACTTTTAAAACGTTCCGTCGTGTCCTGGATTTACCCAAATAATGTGAATTATAGTGCTGACACTCAAAAAACGAAGGTGTTACAGTATAACTTATTTTACTTTCACATTGCTTTACTAATTTAGACTTTAAATATTGACATTACATCTCTTAAATAAATGTAAATTATGTAAGACCGTAAGAGTGTTCGATTCAAATAAATTTTCATACTGTTTATTGATAGTTGATTTATATTTGGCCACCTGATGCCAATTCACATAAAATTTATTTTACTTAATGTCCATTTTAGGCCACAACAGTCATATGGATAAGTTTGTCATTCGTTCCAGTACAATGCAGGTATCAGCAAGGAAACCATCAGCCACCACCTCCTCAGTTGTCTGATTTCCTGTATACGTATTAGTTGCCTGATTTTCTTACTCTGTAACTACACATGTAACATGTACACTCCAGCTTCGTTTACATTCCTTTCATTCAATTTTGTTCATTTCTTAAATTTATAGATGGAAATTCTGAAAACTTCGTCCTCATTTTTTATTACATGGTAAATTTTTCAGAGGGGGCACGGCCCCTAGTGCCCCTGGTTAGCTACGGGCCTGGGTTTTACTGGTAACGCGTCAATTCAGGGCGGAAAATTCAGGGAGGCGACAGTTCATGGCGGTGACAATTCACCGAGGCGAAAATTTAGCGTGCGATAATTCAATTTTCATTTTGTTGATCCAAATTTAAATAACTTAAAAACGTAAAGTTCAATTTTTAAAAATATTATTTTTTTAAAAAAAAATTAAAAACTTTTTATCTATAATTTTTAAACAATAAATCTATTATAATAATTTTTTTCATTGAGTTTTGAAATAATTTTTAATATGTTAAATGATTAAAATTTTATAATGAAAATGGGATTAAATATTGTTTTACCTATCAAAAACCTAAAACAAGGTGGTCAAATTTTAAGATTTAAAAGCACCGTATTACGATAATTCAATGCATGAATAAATTAGACTTAATCAATTTGTTTACAATTTTTAAGACTTTGTCAAATAGACACATGATACAATTAATAGAATGATACATAGTGCTTAAAAAATCATTTCGTAAAATTAATCTGATATAATTTTTTTGAATGTGAGTTGCGATGTCCTTTTGCAAAGCTGCGTATTTGTGATGAAATTCGGTGGTATTAATGATAATATTTACGAGAAAAAAAACTGAGAATCCATTTTTTGAAACCATATCTTTGAATTGCTAAGATAAAAGACTAGTAGTTTAACTGAAACTTGCAAATTTCGGTGTGGTCGTCAGTATTATAAATCATAATAATCATAATTTATGATTCATTATCAATGTATTATCGAAAGACGAAATTAAAAAAGTCAACCTATATTTCATTTCAACTAGTAAAACAAAAACAATTTATATAATAATGTTATTATGAATAAATAATATTATAATTGATTTTATAACAATATGCTTGCAGATTCATATGATCAGCAAAAATTTGAAACAGACTCAAAAGAAATTACGAACTTCAGTAAGATGTTAAGATTTTAATTAGAAACTTAGAGTGGCTTAAGCCATTTAAATCGAAGGAGATGTGAAGGGTTTGCCTGATAATTATTTTATGTTGATTGAAATTCGTTGAGTATTTTGTTCTCTCCCGTTTAATGTAATTATTTGTACGCCGATTTTAATGAGAATTATTTAATGATATAATGAATATATGACAAATAAATGTATTTGTTTTTATACGCGGATAAATTAGAGTAGTCGATCCATTGTATTATTATTTTTAAATAAATAGATTATCAAGAAAATTCTCGGATTTTGATAAGCCAAGAGAAAAGTGCAGAGTATTTAACACTTCTCATGACACTAAATGGAACAACTTTAAACGATTAGAATTAACAATCAGTACTTATAAGTAATATTTATTATAAATAATTATTTGATTATAGTGAACTTAATTGTTTCAGACACCATATTTTTATTTTTGAGTTTTTAATAGCGTGTTCTGCTTTTGCTTTATGTCTCACTTATTAAACGGAGACTGATTTTTGGAAATCTTAAAAATATTTTACTAAATTTGTAATAATTAATTAAATAATTATCGATGAATACGTTTCCCATGTAAAAGGACCCAAATAAAAAGAGCCAGCAATAGAAATTGAATAAAATTTAAATAATAATACAAATAAAATTGTACTAAATATAGCTTAAACGGTTCCATATAAAAAGTGCCAATAATAAAAATAGAATAAAATATATATAATAATTAAAATACAATTTTACTAAATAAAAAGAATATCACAAAATTAATTTTTTGATATTTTATTAATTACTTTAAACTTAGTATTACTAATAGAATTTGTAATCATCGATTTCTTGCAATTACATTAAAGTAAAATATAATATTTCATAATTCTTCAAACTGCTCAACACGTGTTTTGATTCTTTGAGCTACATCTTTGCACAGTTTATCCAGAATTTGCAAAAGTAATATTCAATTTATGAATAATATACTCTTTTTTTAAACATACAATAAATCTCCATATTTTTTCATGACACACACCAACAGAAGTTGCAAAAGCTCTATACCATCCTTCCAAATTATTATTTTTCCTTGGCAAATTTCTCATGGTTGCATTGCATACATTCTACATCTCCACAGTCAATATAGACAAACGCCGGCTTTCACCTCGATATCTTCCAATCTACATGTCTTCAAAACAATCTAGAAGATTTTGTAGCAGGATCTCATTTTATCGGTAAAAGGCAGTTTCATTAATGTTCCCGTAAGCTGATATGACTCATTCGACTGGCACATAACTTAATGCACTTAACATTTTTAAATACAATTCAAAGTCAAAATAATTGTCATATTGTTGATTTATTAAGAGTTTGCATCTTTCTCCAAACCACCAGCGAAAAGTGAAACATACATCCCCGCTGAGTAACTGGGAAATGTAGAATTGCTGCATTAATGAGCGCTGACTCGTAATGGGGCATAATTGTTTATGGGCGAAATCTTCCATAAGTTTTTAAAATTTCAAACATTGTATGTAACTTCATTCTTTCTCGATAAAAAAGCATGCTGACGGATCAAATACATTATTATGTATTGCATGAATTGTTTACAGCTGTTTTAATAAAATTTATTGGGTCAAGTAAAAAAATAATCCTCAAATTTACACATGTAAATGTATTAATCCTTTTAATTACATCAGTATATAAATTAATCCTTTAAATTAAACAAATTTCAAAGTTAAATTCTTTTTACTTTGTTTGCTCTTTTTACTTGGCTCTTTTTACGTGCTACGGAATACGTAACACCCAATAGTTTGTAAAACCATTTGCATCATACGAATTCATGTATAAAATGTTGTTAAAAAACTGCTTTCCCGTTAGTTGGGATTCCTAGTTTTAAAAACCAACTTATTTTTTCAATTATATAATATATGATTCAATTATAAAATGATATATAGGTTTTTGCATTCATTTGACCAGAAACAACAATTGAATTGCCGTTTCCCACATTCAATTTACCTAAAACGTAAATTGATTTAAATATTTAAAAATTCTAACCCCTGTAAGTGTAATAGTTTCTAAATTTGAATGTACTGCTAAAGAGAGTTGTATTTGTAGCTTTCTTAATCCATTCAGTCCGAGTACACTTGGTTCGTCTGCTATAATATAAAAATTTTAAAATACCTTTATTCCATGTTTCAATACTTTCAATGAGCATTTTCCATATACGTGAAGTTTATGACCTGACACTCCGCGTATTGTAACTGAAGTTGATGATAGAGACTGTTTTTTTCCATTATCAGTAGTATGTAAATTACTGTTATAGAACAGAAATAATTTTTCAAAAAAAAACGAAATGAAAAAAATTAATATTACACCATTACAAATATATATATATATATATATATATATATATATATATATATATATATATATATA
>MQRK01168500.1:19540-29542 GCA_001938485.1 Girardia tigrina
TAAAGAATGAAATAGATTCATTTTTATTCCAACAAGACAACGCGCGTGCGCACACAAGCAAGAAAACCATTGAGATGCTTACTGCTGAAAAAGTAGACATATTACCCTGGCCAGCTCATAGCTCTGATTTATCTCCTATAGAGAAAGTCTGGAGTATTATTAAGCAGAGATTATATAATGGTCCACAATTTGATGGCAAAGAGTCACTATGGTCTGGAATTTGTCATGAAGTGGATAAAATCAATGATGAAGAGTTTGGTATTTTATCAAACTTATATAGACATTTTAAAGGAAATGTGTGTCTATTATTAAAGAATGATGGTGCATTATTGCGATAATAAATGTTACTTAGTTTTATTTTTATTACTAATATTAAAATTAAATGAGTGCAAAAATGTGGCCAAAAAACATTACAAAAATACACAAATTCATTATTATCTAATAAACTATTAAAACAAAAAAATGTGTCAATGTATATCATAATACATCAATAGGTTGACTTTAGTTTAAAAAAGAACTAATTTACCGAAAACTTTTAAAAATGCACCAAAATGTAATTGCAAATATTTTTTCCAGTAGTATAGTTATCAGTTAATGATTTTTTTAGTAAAATTTGGCTAAACTAGATTGTCATTTATTTTTTAGTTAATTAGAACTTAGTGTCTGTTTTATTGTGCCGAATAATATATATTTATTTATTTAATTTTATTTTTTTAAATATGAAGTTAAAGTGAGGGACCCTCTAGTTGGTTACCGGTCTGGCACGGGGAAATGTCAGATGTTTATTGTCTTGTAACATTTTAGATTTAATTTTTCAAAAAGGAATCTAATTTAAATTTAAACGCACCTCTTAGGTGATTTTAAATCAAATGTGAGACATCTTCACTTATAGTGAAGATAGCTCCATATCTGTCAAATTTTGCTTAAGCGTCTGCCCTCACTGCGCCATTGACGAGGAGTTGCACCCTCTCTCAGGCTGAAACTAGAAATGTTTCGACTGCTTGTTGTTATACAATGCCAACTTCGTAAATTTCTTCTTTGGATTATGTAGAGTAGGCGGCGGCTTAAGTGTTTCGCTCACATTTCGATGTTTCTTTTAGCAGCTCTTGTGGCATAAATTTTTACTTCATTGTCATTCCATCCAGTGGCGTGAAGAAGGGAGTTGCTATCCATGTGTCACCTTCCCTTTTTTGTTGTGGCTTTCATTTAGGTCCATTTAAACATCGAGGTAATGAAAATAGGCCCTGTCGTAGGTTTGAAAAATTGCTTATCTGAGTCCCATGGGCTTTTTACTTCGATGATCCATGCGTTGATTCTGAGCTCGACATAGATGTACTTGACTTTCTACGTGTTGTCTGCGAAAGTGAGCTGTTTTTCGGTGGATTCTGCATCATCGCCCAATCTTTTTGCGGAGGAATTTTGCAAGGACATCTTTGATTTCGTTTTGTTTTGTTGTGCCGAAGTCTAGGAATAGTCGCATCCGTTGATGATGTGCATAGGTGTTTCTAGGTATGTTTTGCATTATCTGCACATATTATTTATTTACATCACATTCTTCTGCTATTTCTTTATTTGCTTTTCCACTTGAAACATTTTAATCATTTTTTATTTTTGATTATTTTTGAAATATTTTTAATTCTTGATGGAAAAAATGTTTCTTTTGTGTCTTTTGTATTTACATTTATTTTTAATAGTTCTTCTCTTAGTCTCTTCAAATAGCCATAGATTGTAATTTCAGATACCAGACATTCTTTTATTATTTCTTTTAATTTTTTTCCGTCTTGATACATTTCAATGATTTTTTTTGTTTTTTTAAGGAAGTCACAACTCGATGAAATCCGCATCTTTTTAGAGGCATTTGTATATTATTTTAAAAATCGTGATCTTTATTTGGTGAATTAAAGCTGGAATTCTCACTAATATTATCACAAATATGTCTTTGTGAAACATAACATTCTCGAGCTATTTCTTTTATCTTCTTTTCCTTCTTGATACATTTCAATGAATTTTTGTTTTTTTGAGGAAGACACATTTTGATAATAGTGGCGTCTTTTTAGAGGCATTTGTATATTTTTTGAACAATTATGATCTTTATTTGGTGAAATAAAGCTGAAATTATTACTACTGTTTTTCTTTTTATTGGATTCTTTAAAGAGTTCTTCGTTATATCTTTTTATACAATTAAAATCAGTTCCTATTGATATATTACATTCTTGACGTTTAGTTTTTACCATGTACTTTTTCATACATTTTAATACACTTTTGTACAATTGAAGGATAAATAGATTTTCTTGTTCTTTTCTTTTCAAGAAATAAAACACTTTTATCAGCACATTTGTTGTTTTTATTTGTAAAATCCTTTTCTTCATTATTTTCGTTCATTATATCAAAATGATTATTTTATTTATTTGTATTTGTTGATAATTATTAAACTAATTTTGGTAATTGGAAAAAAATAAACATATTTAATTGCACTTTGATTGGATAAAATGATAATAAATTTAAAACAACAAATTACATTAAATTAATGAAATTAAAAGTTACAACAAATAAATATTAATATCTTAATAAATTGTTTAATTACTTTTCGTTTCATATTTAACTATTAATAAATTTTTGAAACAACAGTATTTTTTTGACATTGCAAATAAGTGTCGGTGGTTTACAGTTATCATAGAATCTCTTATCATGTGCTTATTGCATCTTACATATAATAAATGAATAATTCAATTTGTTTGCATTATCACATAACACTTTCAATAATAGAAAATAATAAAACCAATTTAATTATAAAAGTTTTATTAGAAAACATGTTTCGCCACTTTTGTGATGATATCAGAGCAGGCGCAGCACTTACCTATTGCTACAGCCTGGTGTTGGGGGGCGGACTTTGGTTCGAAGGAGAGAAAATATAGCATATTATCTCACCAATACTTTCTGATCCCATACTGACACCACTGCTGTCAGTGTCCTCTATTTCATTTTGTGTAACTAACGTCACTGGTGTCACCACCACTACAAATTACACGTCGCTCTTGCCCCTTGTCACAACATCAACACTGCTTTAATTCGATATTACACGGAGAGCATTCTTCCTCATAACACTTCCTTTCACATCAGCGTATTCCGCGATTTAATAATGCCCATCAGCTCTGGCCACACATCAATGTTCTCCCATCTGAATTATATTTCGCTGTTACTCGAGGCGCGCCACGTGGGCGATTACGCCCTGCAAGTGCATCACATGATCGAAACAAACCTTGTGGTGAAAAATTCTCTATTTGAATTCGATTGAGGAAGAGATTTACGTATTGGCCATCACCATCAACATTATTATGCGATGATTCAAACGATTATTTGATAAGATTTTTAACGATGAAATTTGTCAATTCGGAAATTATTAAAAGAATTTGAATTAGTGCTTAAGAAATGAAAATTAAATTCAAATTGTATTTTGATTTGATGAGTTCAAAAAGCACTGACTAATCGGTTTTCGAATTTTTAATTTCTGAACTCAGTTCCTTGACTTTGTCATATGAACAAATATATCCAGTGGAAAGTAATTCACATTAATCCTATATGAATTATAAATTTAATTATGTATTATAAATTTAAATATTCTAAATTATTTTTTTTGTATTTAAATTATATAAATGTTAAGTGGTTTTTAAATTAAATATTGAATTAAAAACATTTAGATTAATAGAAATTGTTTTAAATTAACCAAAATACGTTTCAAAAAATGATATAAAATAAAAAAATTAAATTATATAGATTTAAAAATGCATTTTAAAGAAATTTTATAAAATAATAAAATTTTAATCTATAAAATTAATGTAATCCCAAAAATTAATAAATTCAATCTTTAAAATAACGTTTTAATAATTTACTTATCAGTATTTATTATCCTGTATTTTTATGTATAATATGGTCAAAAGAAAACAAAAGAAAAGTTCTCAAGAAAAATAGTTTTAATAATTGTTAATTTCTGGCATGCAATGTAGAAGGACATGTGAGACGGAAATTCCCAAATGTTAAATGCAACCATTTTAATAAGAAAGAGCATGTGAGAACGTAATGTTATGAGCATCCAAACAGATTCAGAGAGCACGAAAGGGAAGATACAAGGAATATAAGAAATGACCAAAAGAATACCCGATTACACGTTTCAAAGGCCAGATGGGATATACGAATAGAAGAGACAAAGGAACAGACTATGATAATGATTGGGAAAGAACGTCGGAAAGATCGAGTATAAGAGGAAGTATAACAAGAAGTGAAAATATTACAAACAAGCAAAATTTCAGAGACGGACAGGAAAATGAGGAGACCGATCACATGGAGAAGTGATCAGTGCACTTCACTAAGAAACGAATGTACGGTTGGCTGTATGAATGATTGTTTGTATGATGACGTATGTTGTGTATGGGATGCTGTTGAAAATATTCCTCATGAACTGTGTATGTTAACGAAATACCCATTGAGAAATGTGACTTCTTGATCAAGATTATAATTCATTAACACCAAAAATTTATTATTATTTGATTACGATTCATTAATTATAAAATTTTTAATGACAGTTTGTATATATATATTTTTATTAATTATTTATCGAATTTTAATTGGCAAAATTTCCAACTGACTTTTACATTTAAAATTATCTTTTTTTTATTACATCTCTGACAACAAAAATTTCATAATATTATTTTTCAGAATAACATTTAAAATAAATGCAAAACAAATAAAACAATACAATTAAAATTTGTTTTTTAAAATTTTATTTTACAAAATAACGTTTTAAAATTAATTGAGATATTTTTTTAGTTATAACTGTTTAGAAAACTTTTGATTTTAAATATTTCCTTATTTTAGAGATTATTTATAAAACAAATAATTATTTCAAAATTTAAAGAATTTAAAAAATTCACACTCCCCCGTTTTTTTAAATTTTTGAATTTTCAACATTCCGTATTATTTGTCTATCATTTGTATCCTTCAGTCTATAAATTTGTCTTCGCATTCTGTTCTTATTTCGTTCTGCATCCAGACCATATCTCCAACCTTGTATACTCTTTTGGTCTCATTTCCTTCCGGGATGTTCTTTTCTTTTATTCTTTGTCTTGTATCTCTCGGTCTAATTTGCTTCCATTATACCACTGTTGTCTGTCTATTTTCTTACCAAACACAATTTCCGCTGGACTGCACCCTATTGATTTTTGTTTTGTTGCGTTTAATGCGAATTCCATTTCTGGTAATATATCTGCCAAATTATCACATTCCTTTCCTTCAAACTTGCTTGAATGAATTCTCGAATGGTCCTGAATTGTCTTTCGATTATTCAATTTGTATTGTGGTGATATGAACTGGAGAAAATTATTTAACGTCTCTAATCTCCAACATTTCTCTAACTTTTTTGCCTCGAAACTCTTACCACAATCAAAATGTATCCCTTTTGGTGCACAAAATATTTATATCCATTTTTGTAATATTGTTTGAACAATTGTTTCTTCGTCCTGTCTCTTGATTGACGTCATACCGATATACTTACTAAAGTGATCTATCATTCCGAGAATGTATCCTTCTCTTCTTACTGTCTCGTGCCATGGTCCACATATATCTATATAAACCTTTTTAAATATTTCTGACGCTGTTAATTTAACGTTTTTTTCCTTTCACTTCATGGTCATGCATGTTTCTACTACATCTTTTACTGTTTTCTTTTCTTGTTCCATGTCAAACTTGCCCCTCAGATATTCGTATACTTTTACTGCCCCTGTGTGACACAATAACCTATGTGTCTGTATGATTAAATCATTCCGTTTTTCTTTTGGTATCCATTTTTTTGCCCTGTTCTCGATTGGCTCCTCGTAGTCACTGCTAACAATCTGGTCTTATTCTTACCTTTTTGAGCTTATTCATGTTCCATTTGACATTGGGTACACGTGTCACAATTCCGTCGTGATAGTATATCCGCGTTGTTGTGTAGTTCTTCTTTCCTATATTTTATTTCTATATCTAAACTATTCAAGTATTTCATCCACGTTTGGAATTAAGCTGTTAATGGTTTCTTTGTATGAAACATGACCGTTATAGCTTTATGGTCCCTTCTCAGTTTATTTTTTTCCCCGTACAAGTGATGATTGAAATGTTGGCAGAAGTAAAAAATTGCCAAAAGCTTTTTTTCTTGTTATGTAATATCCTTTTTCGTGTGCTGACATTGAATGTGATCCATATGCTATTACTTGCTCCTTGACTAATTCACAAAAAATGTTTATAAGTCATCAAATTCTGAGTTAGGCATATGTTTAAATTTCTGCAGAGCTTGATTATCTTAGTTTATTGCGTATAACTCAGTTATGTTTAGAAGATAGGGAAGATACAGGAGGGGTAATTATTCTTTTTACCTCCTACTTAATACGCCAATGCTGTCCGTAAGATTTTTTTCCCGAGCTGTTTTTGTAAACGTTGTTATTAGGACGAAAAACATTAAATTACGAGTATTTAGTTTAATTTCAACATTACAAAAAATGATATATTTTTAATATGACCAAATATTTTCTCTTAACAAACAACTCAACAAATCAAAAACCAATAAAATAAAATAAAATAAGAGTCTTTGTATTGTGGTATACATGTCACTAAACTTATAATTTTATTTTTTCCTTTAAAAAGCAATTTTCTATTATCTCATCTTTATTAATTATCCATCTTTCAACGGTCTCATTCGATTCTTTGAGCAGTCTCGCTACATCCTCCATCGACTCTCCGGACAAAACTAATTCGATACATTCTAATTGCTTTTTCAATACATTTTCTTCTGTTTTATTTTCATAATCGATTAAATTTTGATTCTTTCTTATTTCTTCTGTCGGTTTATCAGAGGTTTTCTTGGTCGGAGAAACGACGTTCGTTTTACTTGTTCCTGTGGCATTAGAAAATATTTCTGACGAACTGTGTCGACTTTTAAACATTTCAACTGCTTTCAGTTTTGGTTCATTTGAGATGTTTGTGGTTTTTGATGGAATAAATGTTTCTCTTTTGTTTTCCGTATTTGTATTTATTATTAATGATTCTTTTTTATGTGTCTTTAAATATTTAAATATTGTCGATGTAGACACTTCACATTCTTCTGCTATTTCATTTATTGTTCTTTTTGCTTGATGCAATTCAATTATTTTTTGTTTCATTGAAGAAGACACAACTTGATGTCTTTGTAGAAGCACTTTGTTATCATTCGGTGAGTTAGAGATTGAGTCGACAAGTTCTTTATTATATCTTTTTCTGTAATTACAAACTGACTTCACTGATACATTAAGTTCTCGAGCAATTTCTTTAATCTTTTTTCCTTCTTGATACATTTCAATGATTTGTTGTTTCTTTGAAGGAGACAAAATTTGATGTTCACAATGTCTTTTCAGAGACATTTTGTTATCATTCGGTGAGTTAGAGATTGAGTCGACAAGTTCTTTATTATATCTTTTTCTATAATTACAAACTGACTGCACTGATAAATTAAATTCTTTAGCAATTTCTTTAATCTTTTTTCCCTCTTTATACATTTCTATGATTTTTTGTTTCTTTGAAGGAAACAAAATTTGATGTTGGCGATGTCTTCTTAGAGGCATTTTACTGATATTTGGGAATTCGTTATCATTATTAGATAAATTAAGATTTGAAATATTTTCGTCTTTATTGATTTTATTGAAGTTTTTGAATAGTTCTTCGTTATATCTTTTTGCATAATTAGAGACCGTTTTAGTTGTTACATCGCATTCTTTTGCTATTTCTTTTACCTTTTTTCCTTCTTGATACATTTCAATGATTTTTTGTTTAATTGACGGTGGAATAAATCTTTTTCTTGTTCGACTTTTAAAAGATAATTCAGTAGACTCAACAGATTTATTAATTTTATTTGTTACGTCATTTATTTGATTATTTTCATTCATAATAATAGGCTTAAAAAATATATTTTTTAAAATTTTTGTTGATAAATAATATATAATTTCTGTAAATGGAAACTAAAAAAATAATAAATATAATTCATTTAATTTTAATTGGATAAAATAATCAAAATTTTCAATTGTTTAATAATATTTAATAAGTAAAATTAAACGTTTGAACATTAAACAATTATTTATATTTTAATGATTCTTAATTTATTTAGATTCATTGGAATCGATTTTAAGGAAACATTCAGTTTGTTGTATGTTGTTTTGGTATTGTCTCTTCTACCGACAAGTTCAAGGAATATTTTGGAGTTTGTGGCTTTAAATTAACTTCTTTTGTAATTTCGATATATACTTTTAAAATATTGGATTAACATGTTTAAATTTTTGCAATTTTTAAAAACTGTCATAATTAATTAAACACTTGTTTTGAACATGTTTTTACATTTTTAATTTTATATAATTTAATATTTAATTTTGTAGTTTTTAAAACGGTTATATCGTAATAAAAACTGCATTCAAATATTTTGTATATATTTAATTTCAAAAATTAATATTTAATGTGAAATTTATTTGTTTTTTAAATAATGTATATTGGGAGCGTTGTTGATATGAAAAATATTTGAATTTACAATCTTATCAAATTAATTACATTCCGTAAAATATTGTTATAGATAAGTTAAAATAAGATTTTCAGAAATTTAATATAAAAAATTAATTAATTTAAGAAATAAAATAAATTTACGTCCACTGAAATTTTACCCATGCAATCTAGTTGACTAATGTTCGCACAATTTAATTTAATATCTGCCTTTTCTAATTTTACGTTCGTTAGTTTCTCAAAAATCTTTCTATGGATTACATTTACTCTTGCACCTGTGTCTAATAAACAATCCTCCACGTTACCTTGTATCATCAACTTTATACTCGGCCGGCCTTGCATTCTATCATACGATATATTTTCTGCTTTCCATTGATCTATTGACAAAATCCTGACATTTTCTTCTGTGTTCTTTTCTTCAATTGTTCCCACTAAACTTCGTCCAAGCTAGTCCTCAAAAGTTTCTTTCTTCATAAATTTCCGTACTTTATCATTTACTCTTGTTTCGCTTATTTCAACATTCCTTTCATCGTCTATCACTACGTCTATAATATTTGATATATTACTTCTACTATAAATACCAATACTTTGGGAGTCACTGGTAGTAATACAAATTTGAAGGGTGGTTCTTAATTGGTGGTGCACGCACCCCTTAGGGGTGCGAGCTACAATATCTGGGGGTGCGAAACTATAATTATACAAATTCACGTGTAGCTAGTAAAATAAAAAACTAAACTTAAAAATTCTAAACTTAAATTCAACGAAATTTATAATCTGGACTCAATGGATGACAGTAATTTATTAAAAGATGATCTTGTTGAATTACGGACAAATGGACGCAATCAAATGGAATATGAAACAGTGAGTTTGGAAAATTTCTGGTGTGCTCAAGTAATGTCATATCCATTATTAGCTAAAATAGCACTTCAGCATCTTGTTCCATTTGCCACAACGTATTTGTGTGAGATGGGGTTCTCGTCACTTGTACATATAAAAACAAAAGCTAGAAATAGACTTAATGCTAGTAATAATATGCGTGTGGCTATTTCAAAAAAGATTCCCCGGTTTTCAAAAATAATTGAGGAAAACCAACAACAAAAAAGCCATTAATATAAATTTTGATCATTTATAATTGGTTATTTCAGCTAACAATTAAAATTTATAAAAAATTTGTTATGCACATAAAATTAATAAAAAATATGTTATGAATAATGTTTGTTTTTAAATTTTTATAATTCAATAATTTCGGGTAAGGGGTGCGAGAATATTGTTTGAAAATTTTAAGGGTGCCGGTAGCTAAAAAGGTTAAGAACCACTGGTATAGACCATAGCCTGCGATTCTGAGATACGAGAAGGCCCCAGGGAGTACTTGTGAAGAGAAAATGCGAGCAGCATTTTCAAAAGAGAAATCAATTTTGGATTTGATGAAAGATCTCATTGAGTTAAGAGTAGGTT
>MQRK01168501.1:335-14975 GCA_001938485.1 Girardia tigrina
ATATATATATATATATATATATATATATATATATATATATATATATATTAAAATATATATGTTTGTTGGGTATTAGAAATCTTTAATATAATTATTTACTTTTAAAACACAAATCTTTATTCTTTAATCTTTAATCACTAATCTTTAATCTGACTCCAATTAATCAGAAAGGACTTCCAACATAAATATATAGACAATTAACACAAAATCTTTTATGAAACTTTATTTCAAATAACACAATTAACAAGTCGAAAATAATAATAATAATTCAATTCTTGATGACAGAATACAAACACAAATCAATATTTCGTGCGAGTTAACAGATTACAGTAAAGATGGTGAATCTCCAAAAACGAACGATGATTTGATTAAAATTAAAGTTTAAAAACCTTTTTCTCCCATAAGGGATACTTATGGTTTCTTTAATAAAACAATATTTTAAAGGATAAAATAAAAATAAAATAAATTTGGTATTCACTTTACTTGATTACGTGAACTCTTCTTAGGCGAATTTTTCAGCAAATATTTTTGGGCACACTAGACTAAATTTGCTGCTGTATATATAGTTATTTTTATCAGCCTTGAAAATTGATCAATTAAAACAAAGACTAAAATATTTTTAATTTTAAATTGCCAAATTTTGTTAAACTAAATATTATTTTGTTTGAAATTAATAATTTAATAAAAGAATTATTTGAAAATTTTTCTTACATAAAATTTTATCAAAAGTGTTCATATGCATTTTTCGAAACCCTAACATGTTGATATTAAAATTAAAAAAAGAGTGAAACTGATGCAGTGAAACCAACTGTTGCAGACTCTAAATCCAAATGAATATAAAAAGAGACAAATAAAGATAAACTTCAACTTTACACATGTTAGGATTTCTGGCAAATTTGATATTTTTGAATATTAATTTTTTTAACATCTAAAATATTTAAACTCCAGTTATAATTGAAATGCAATGGACAAAATTTAAATCTGAGTTAAAATAAAAAAACGTGTTTTTTAATTAAATCTTAATAAATAATTAAAGTGAAGTTTTTTTAACAAAATCAAAAATAATTATTAAAGCTAAGTTTAAAATTCAGAATTAAGTTTTAAGGAAAGTTTTAACAAATTAATAATTATGTTACAAATAAATTAAAATACAAATAATGGAATTGTAAAATATTAAACAAACGAACATTTTGTAAATCCGTTGAAAAAATATTAATAATTGTAAAAAACACATAACTTCCCAATATTATATAAAAAAATTAAGATTCCGAGTAAATAATTATTGACAAATTAAAATCTCTATATGTTTATATTTAAAACAGGTTTATGTAACTTTGGATATTGAAAATATTTTTTCTTAAATTTATTTAAAGAATTTTATATTTTTGTATGAATATAAAAGTTGTATCAAAAAACTCTGATTTTAATCTCGAACCCAATAAAACCTATATATGATGTAAAGTTATGATAAGTGTATTTCCCCCTTCATTTATAAAAACTAAATGGAACGTATGTTGTTCTGTGTATTTTGACTGTAATCAATTAACGTCTGTCAATATACCTTTCTAAAGTGGACCAGCAAAATCTGATTTGGAAAAGATATATACTTAAGTTTAGATGGCCTAACACTGCGTCACAAACTGATATTATAGCTCAAATATATTTGTTTTGCTTTATGATTTTAATAAAGTAGTTATAATATGAAATAATTTGACAGCTGTTGAAAAATCAATGAAAAAAGTTGATTTTTTTCACATTTTCCTTTAATAATTACTTTATAATAAAACCGGATATTTATCGAGAATAATCTTTTCGAGAAAAAATTTTGTCTTCCATTTTATGCGGAAAATAAACTATAAGTTTGTTTTGACGGATAGAAATAATTTTGTGAAATTTAGAATTTTTTTTAAAATTAATCAGGAAATTAATTAAAATACTTTAAAATTTTCTTTTTTAAATTTTAATTTATTTCTTGATTTAATAGTAAATGATGGTAAGTCTCGAAACTGTTTTTATCTCGAAAGTATTGTTTAACCGTTTCACTGCGTAACACTTTGAGATTGTGATTGCTGTGCGCATATATTGTAGCAGTTGCATGTTGAGAATGTGGTACGCGTGTACAACAAGTGTTTTGCTTATTTAGAACAGAAAAAGTCATTGTGAGTGATCGCAGAGCGGAGGTTTGAGCATGATAGCCATCTTCAGGGCCCATCAACTTGAATTTCAGTCTGAGAATATTATTAAACATTTTATCATCTGTTGACGTTAGGTTTACAACTGAGATGTCTGATCCTGTAAGGGACCAAATTACATTCGAAAATTTTATCATCACTCTAAGTTAATTTACAACCGAGATGTCTGTTCCTAACGAGGACCGAATTACATTCGATTGTCATTAACTTCAATTCGAGTTCAACTCGTTTTAATTCGAGATCAATAATTTTCTCCACGTTTTTATAAAATCTTTCAGTATCACCATTATTCAAATATATACAGAAATAGAAAAAAACCTTGACAATCTGTGCATATTGGAGAATGCAGAATTCAATAAATTCACTAGAGATTCAATTTTTTCTTCCAACAATTATGATTGTGAGGAATAATTGGAATGTTTGATTTTTTGTGTTTGAATATTGTATGTTGATTTGGATTTGTTTCTCCTACCCAGATGGCTGATTAATATTTTAATTCTAATTATCCTAAACTAATATATATATATATATATTTTTTAATTTATTGTAACTTTAAATTTAAAACGATTTTATTAATTTTAATTTTAACTTTGTAAATTATTAAATCTAATTAATATTTTAAAATGATAAATAATTCCCTTAATTTTAACAGATAACATTTGTAGTAAATATTTTTAAACGAATATGTAAGTTCAAGTAAGTTCACATTATGGGATGCAAATTATTAAGCTTTGATCGATGAATATGAGTGAAAGCGCTCTTATTGATTGTCATAGAGATGATCCAAATTGTAATTGTAATAAATGTAGTAATAAATGTGAGTTCTCATAACTGAGATACTGTAAAACAATTAATTCGTTATTAAGGATGTTATTAATGCATTTAATCAAAAAATAAAATTTTTAAAGACCATAAAATTTGTAAAATTATTTTTTATATAAAATACCCTGAAACTATCACAGCACCCATTAAATCATTCAAGAAGAGTGTCCCCAAGTTAATGTGCTTTTGTCCTAATTACATTTCGTCTACCTAAAAATAATTTTTTTTCTAGAAATTATAAACATAATTGATTTCCGTATTTCGGTTTTATTTTTAACATTAAATCTTGTACATTTATATTTTCCAAATTATTATATTTTGAACTTAATTTGTTTTTCCCAGTATACATTAATTGATATTTTATAAATACAGCAAAATGACAGACAATGCTTTCCTCATTCGTATTTTACAATTCATTCCAGCTATTGTGATGTACATTCATTACAAATATTCAGTTTGATGGACAGGAAACATTTTGAAGCTATCATCATTTGTCTGGGTTTGTGATTCTGCTATTTTTGAACCTGAAAATAAATAAGTAGTAACATATATCCTTTCCATATCTATCATTGTTAAGAATTTATCATAAATTTATAAGATAAACTCATTAAACACACACACACACACACACACATATATATATATATATATATATATATATATATATATATATGTTGAGATCCTGAAATTAAATACATTAAAATCATTCACCCTTGCGCTTCGAGCCCTGAAAGGTAAAAAAAAATAATAAAACAAAATATATAATAATTATTAAACGGATGTTGAGACTAGTGAGTTTTTCCTTCGCGTCAGCCTCGGGCCTATTCATTGCACCGGCACCGAGGCAGGCGATGGAAAAACTCCCTAAATATAAAAAACAAAAAATAAAACATAATAATGATAATTTATAATTAATTAATTAAAAAATAGAAACTTTTAATTGGTTTAGACCCTTGGATCCTGTTGATTTGAATATTTTCTTGTGAGAATTTGATGGCCTGATTTGTTGACGTGGGTTTGATCGGAATTTTGGCCATCTCCGGGTTGTTTCTACCTGAAGACTATTGACTTAGTGATGGATGATTGAAGGTTAACTGTGAGAATTGTCTGCTTGCTGGTTCTGTGAGTTTTTGTGACGAAAGATTGGTATAAATTCATCCGAATTTGTGCACTTGATCAGACTTTTTTCTCTGAATAAATTTTATTTGAAAAGATTTGTTTTGTTCTTAGGTAATTTTTATTTTATTTTTTTTAAAGTTGATGGAGGTTTGAGAGCACATCAAGGCTGCCGATCTGTCGATAGATAACGGTAGGGGCTTATAGTTCCTGCCGAGACTATTGACGATCATGTAAGGAATATGAACAGGTTGCGAGGTAATTTGATGACTGCCGATCTGTTAATAGATTAACGGCAGGTGCTTATAGTGCCTGCCGAGACTATTGACGATCTGGAAGTTTGAGAAAGTCCTTGCCAAGTTTCATTTCTAGAAGAGAATTCGTTTCTCTCAGCCTCCATCAATTATTCTTTTTGTTCTTTTATTTTTTTTTATTTTTTTTTAATTCACTCATCGTCCTTATTCAGCATGGATAGAAAATATGAAACCAAAAAACAACAAAGAGAACTGCTGCTGGAGTTGCAGAAGTAGAAAGGCGAATGTGACAAGCTGAATGATGAATTAACGAAGAGGACAGCCGAATTTGAGGACTACAGAAAGAATTCCGTTCCTCTATCAATTTACAAACCGGTTGTAGACAAATATTTGCTAGGACAACAAAAAATAAAATCTTTGCAAAACGAGGTCACCGAGATAAGAATTCAACAAAATATGTCCAACTACTACAAGAAAGTGATCGAAAAGGTTTCAGAATAGCAACCAGAAATAATTATAGAAACGGCAAACAAAATCGGATCAAATACAGAGAAGAAGCCTCTGGTGACGAACCCGAACATTTATGGGTCAATTATGAAAGAGGATATGACATCATCTTCCTCTGGGGGGCTCAGCAGATCTCAGAAGCGGCGGGAGCAGAGGAAGCGAAAGGCTCAAATGTTTCAACAGGCCAAGAATGAGCTGCAAGCTATTTTTAAAACCAGTCGTTTTGAGGCTGACGTCCAAGATGGAAAGACGATAATCAGAAATGACACCAGTCAAAGAGAGTCTCCTGATTTTGATACCTCGCATCAAATTTCGCTGCTTTTTCCAACAAATAAATTTTAAGAGACTATTGAACAATAAGAATGACTGGACTTTAAGTCAAAACTTGAAATTCAGAAGGAGACTCGTGACCGTTTACAGTTCCGATCTATCACAACTGGTCAGGGTGAAGAATTTATCAATCTATCAGATTTGGATGATTAGGGACGATGGGTGGATTGCCTTTGATTAGTCTTCTTTTGTTATATTTTAATAAACAATGTAAACATATAATTTGTTCATGTTCTTTTAACTTAAATCTCTGATGAGAAAATGATAAACTTATAATAAGAAATATAGTAATCAATTAAAAAAAACATGTTAAAAAAATAAGATGATCATTAATTAAATAGAAGTAGCATAAGCCGACTTTCATAGACTTAATATATTTAAATATAATGTAGAACCCAATAGGTACTTCATCGACTTCACTGGCGAGATAAAAGGGCCAGATGAGGTTGATGGGGTACGATATGAATCTCTAATAAGTGTGAGTTAGAGACACTTACCGGAGAGACATATCTAAATAATATGTTGGGTCAAAATAAACTAAGATGCTAAGGCATAACATGAAACACACAAATTTGAATTAATAAAATTAAAATAATAATATAAAATCCAGCATTAATAATATCACACCCAACACGGAAATTTTTTGTGATGTTTCATCCCTTTCTAGCTTCCAGTTGTTTGAGCTAGCGCTCAGGGACGCGTGTAAGTTATTAGGGATATAAAGTAATTAAATCAAAAATATGTAAAAATATAAAAACAAATTTAATAATATTATTTTTATTAATTATTACTACTTTTATAATACTATTATTATTTTGACTTAAAAAATATCCTTATTATTGTCATAATATTATTATTACTTTATTACTGGTATTATTATCATTATTATCGCTATTATTAATATTACTATCTTCAATTATTTAAAATTAATATCATTTTATAATTAATTATTATTATAATTATTTTTATCATTAATATAAATTATTATAATTATTATATTTCCCTTTATCCACTTCTATTCTCTCTTTTCAATATGTTGTTATACAATTTTCTTTCGTGCAACACCATTTCAAGTTCAACTCGGAAATAATCAGGATCATTTTGGATACAATCAAAATCAGTTTGGAAAAGTCAGATTCATTTTGTTTTCAAAATTCGAAGGTAAATATATATTCCGCAAGAACTTTCATGACAGCCTAATCGGACAAACGTACAATAATAAAGTTTCCCAACAAACACTATTTTTTTCTAATTAATGAAGTATTTTCTGATTTAGACTTTTAATTTTCATTAATTCCAAAATGATTTTGACCATTTTTCTAAATAACTGTTATGAATTCAAATCAGACCCTAATGGGAATTCAAAGTCCAATATTGGCTTTAACGTCTACTTTAAATGAATTGGTAAATTATGAAAAAACTTTCGGACCGAATGCATCAATTTAGGGATCATATCATAATACAATTTTAGCAAGTTAACTGTCATGAAGTACATCTTAAATGCTTCACTAAAATGTCCACTTTATAAGTCATAGCTTTATGAAAGAAATGCCACTTCTAAAAATTTAGTTTATCTCCATAAATATGACTATGAAAATAAGGTTATTCATAAGGCACCAATACCGTGGAGGCCTCAATTTTCTTTAATGGTGACAATTAACGTGTTATCTAGTTGCTTAAGTTTAGCTACTACTATATATATTTTTTCATCTAAAAACATAATTCTGGTTGAATATGTAGTAATCTTAACTCCATATTTTCTAAGTTTCAAAGTCATATATTTATTTACCTTAAAATAAACATAATTCATTATTTATATTTCGTATTTCTTTTTATTTTTTTCCCAAAGTCTCTCATTTAGCCACCGCTCAGGAAATCTTTTGGCTTATTCTATTTCGGCAATCCATTTATCGATCTATCCTGAAAGCTTTCATTCAGCTGCGGCTCAGGAGAATATTTTTTGGCTTATTCGATTTCGATTATTTTTCGTCAAATTCCAATCAAATCATTCCAACATTAATTATTTAAAAAATAATAAAAAATATTCAATCATACATTTTCTTTCATTAAAAAACTTTCTTTATTTTAAATAAAAAAATATCACTCAAATGATTTCGAAGAATATCCCATGTTTCCGAAACCCGCGCCGATTATTAAACCAATTCTACCCTATTTTTTAAACAAAAAGATTTAAAATTCACTCTCAAAATAAAATTACCTTATTCCATATTGATTTCAATATTAATAATGATTTTTTATCATTATTTTATTAAAAAAAATTTTGTTTGTGAAATTTTATTTTTTTCAAAAGGGAATTTGTTTTACTAAACCAACAAAGGCCAAACCGAAACCAACGGAATCTAAAGAAGCCAAGTAACGATAAAAAATCAATAAAACAATTAAAATTTCAAACGAAATATTTCCAAGTCTCAAGAAGAATTTCTTATACAATTTATTCAAATTCTTTCCATTGTTTTCCAAGTCATATTATCGTTTATTAATTTCCAAAAGGTTTTACCCTAAGTTCTTGTCTATAAGCCGGACTCGTGTATAAACTGGTTTCTCAAAATTATACATATTCTAAAAAAATTTTTTTATCTTAGATAAGCCGGACTCATGGATAAGCCGTAAAGTTTTTCGATTTCGAAACAATTTGATGTTCACTTTGTGATCAAACAATTATCAGCTACTTTTGTAAGATTAACGCCGCGGCTTATAGACAAGAACTTAGGGTACATTCAATTCTCAGTTCCCATTTGGTTTTAAAAAAAACTATTCGCTTTTTGTGTTATTTATCCTATTTATCTTAGAAAATTTTGATAGTGTTATACCTATATACAATTGGTTTATTGAGTTGCATATCAATTCCTATTAATTGTGTCTGTGAGAAATATTTTGAAAGTTTGATGTTTTGTGTTTGAATGTTGTATGTTGATTTGGTAATGTCTCTCCTACCCAGATGGATGATTAATATTTGAATTCTTATTATCTAAAAATATGTAATGTTTAAATTTATTTTTAATTTAAAATAATTATAAAATTTTAAATTAGTAAATTAATTTTTACAATTTTTAAGAAATAAATTAATTTAATATTTTTTAAATAATTAATAATTATAGGGTTCTTGTTCAAAAGAAGATGTCATAACGCGAAACTTTATTTCTACCACAATTTAAGTTTTTTAAACAAATATTTTCGAGGAAATTTTGCACTTTCTTTTTACACAAACTATTATAAATAAAAATTGATAAATATAAATATGGTTATTGTATTTTTTACGAATTAAAATTCTATACTTTTTTGTTAATAAAAAATTATAAAGTGAATTTATTAAAATTTTGTCACAAAGATTTTGTTGCATCTTTTATTAAATTTCAATTTTATAGTACATTTAAATTTATCTGTTTCTCAAATAAATTTCCCAATTCTATACAATAACATTTTTCATTTCGTTTTCATAATAGTTTTAAAAATTACTTTTAGATTTAATGAAATAATGTTTTGAAAATAAAATTTAAAATCGCAATTTCGTTTTATTTAACAACTTTTAAATTACCTCTTTTACATAAAAATAAAATTATATTTCCATTAATAATTACGTTTTCCAAAAGAAAATTAAAATCGCATTTTCATTTAAGTCGATTTAATTGTTTTACAATTATATTTTGATTCCAATTACAATTTCCAAAAAAAATTATAATTACATTTTTAATTTACTTCAATTTAAACGTGTAAAATAAAAGTTACAAAAATATTTTAGTTTATTTTCATTTCGCAAATAAAATATTAAACTTTATATTACTTTTGATTTTATCTCAATTAAATATTTTCATCAAAATTGAAATTAACTTTTTTTTACTTTATAATAAATCTTTGCATAAATCTTTTAATAAACCTACCTTAAAATTTATTTTATTTCTTACATAAATTAATTTTCACATTAAATTTCTGAAAATCTTATTTTAACATATCTATAACAATATTTTACGGAATGTAATTGTTTAATTATTAATTTGATAAGATTGTAACTTCAAAAATTTTATAAACTCAAAAACGCTCTCAACAATAATCATTTTAATTTTTATCCAATAAGTTTTTGAGTAAATATTTTAATAAATTATTTATTTTTCGATATGCTAAAAATAATAAGAATCAATTCATTAATCTATTTAGTTTAGAATACACTCGTACGAAAGTTTTGACAAAGATTGTCTTAAGGACAATCAAAATTGTTTTGTAAATAAAAATATGAAAAATCAAATCGGTATTCTTAATAGTATCATTGATAATATTTTGTTATATGGACTGAGTTATCTGTTGTTAGTCCAAGTTTATATTTCGTTATTAATTATAATTTCAGTAAAATTTTTTTTTGTTTTGTTATTAATAAATTTTCTATTTATCACTTTTAATAGAAACAGAATTTAAACTAATAATTCCATCAAAGGTTAACCTTCCTGGGGATATATTATCTTAATATTACATTTAATCGTACCCCTTACAGTTGATAAATTAATTTTGTTTCTTATCAAATCTTTTCTTAAATCTCTTAAGAAACACATCGACAAACTATAAGGTTTTCCATAAATAAATGGTTGCATTCATCCTTTCAGATACACCTTTTACTAAAATCTATATAATCGTCAATAGTTGAACATCATAAAAATATAATAGAATACATGCTACTCATTAATGTTTCTTAAACCAAATTAATATCAGCATCCATAATCACAAGTTGACCCTTCCAACAGCTTGAACAAACAAGAAACATTTTTTTCTTTCGAATTTCAATTAAAATCCTTTCTATAATCGAATTTCATCAACCATTTGACGATGTTCATAGTCGCGATTGCTTGTTACATCTGGTCACCTAAATATAAAACAAGTAAGTCAAAAAAGTTGAGTCTTGCAAAATATAATATAGAAGAACATTTTCAATAAAAAATATCACAATAAAATAACTAGTAGCACGGGCATTCTTCAAAACGAGACTCAATTTTTGTTTGCATATCCTTTATTTTGATCCCTCTCTTATGAAAAAAAATTAAATTAGTAATCACGTATTTTGTTTTTATAAGTTTAAAATTATTTCAGAGTCCATTTTACATAACAATAAATAAATATAAATTTTCATAAATCTTATTTCGCTAAAGTAATTTCTTGACATATAATTTATATTAAACATACAATCTTTACGATTTCATCGCGAACTCGTAACTCAAATATTGACAATATTCTCAACCAAGGTCTCGTTTTCGATACATTAAATTTAGTCGATTCATTATCATAAAATATTATAGGGTCCCTTTATTTAACACATGGGACACCCCTTTTTATTTCTAACATTATTAAAAACTTTAATTTCAATTCTGTCAAAAAAATTAATTTTAATAGTTGATTACTGATAAATTAAATGTATTATGTTATTGTAAGACTAACCGAAGATTTTAATATTTTGATATATCGTTTCAAAATGTTTTATAATTATATTTTAATTATTTTATATTTTAGCTTAAAATTATAATAATTGAAATTATAATTATTCTATTTGTTAACATACACTGAGAAACAGTTTTTAATGTTTTTCGGATGCCGTAAAAAATTAAGGGTTTTTTTAATAGAATTTGAGCTGCTGAAAACGAATATCGAACTGCGTTTGATGGATCAGATCTTTGAGTAATAGTTAAACATTTACAGGAAATACAACTGCAATAGAAACACCATTGCCAGAATAAAATATACTCGATGCACAATTAGATGAATTTGACATGAATTTTCGATTGTAAACATATTCTGTAAAATTTCTTCTTAATGCCCAAAAACTACCATGATACCAATTTTCTATGATAAAAATGTCCTGATAGAAATGTTTGCCGTGGTCATCACTTATAATGCTAAGCTTTTAGACAAAAACTCAGGTATAAAAAACTCAGGAAAATGTGTCTTCAGTGACATATTAACTTCAGTATATGAAAGCTATTAACATTTCCTCTACCGAAAAGTATTTAGTTGGAAATTGCAAAAAAAATTCTGTCAAGTTCTAAATGTGTTAAGCTCAGATCCATCAAACAATGTTTCTAACTGCATGTCTTTCACGAACTATCTTACTTTAAGACCTACAAAAACATCTTTTTTAACTTCTAATCACTCACACTTGAGAAAAACTTTTATGTATTGTATTTTATGCTTGTTAATGGCTTTAAAACGTTCTTCAATAGTTCTATTCTCACATGCAAAGAAGACCATAAAATATTTTTAAAATCAACTAAAGGATACTAAATGATAGTATTTTTACTTTTCGGCTTAATGTTTTACAAACGGGTCTTTTTCTAATGACATTTAAACGAATATATCATTTCAGGATGAAACACCAGTACTTTTTCTACACAAATGCAACCTAAGTATCAAGGCTAGAATCTTTTATTCAAAGCATATATTTTAGTTGTATTCATCATTCGTGATTTTTGCAAAAGAGTCGCTACATTTTAAAATAACTCTTTCCTGATTACTCTATAGCCGACCATCCGTTTCGATTTCCATGCAATTATGTGATTTAGTTTCATTTCCTGTTCTTCATCAAGTGTATAAATCATTGGACATTAAATTGAATAAGAGTTCTACTTTTACATGACCATATAGTTGCTTTTTTCAGATGGAAGTAACAATCTTTGGCAGTATTTATTTATTTGATCCAGATCATGGAAACAGAGAATGGCAATAAAAGGAGAAAACTTCCTTATGAAGACATGAAGTTCAATCTATGAATTCAATCTATGAGGAGCCCAAGAATTCTCCATGTGGTCAGTTTGCTCACATGTTTCACAAATTAAAGAGTTGAGATTTGTTAGTTAGTTCCCCGCAGATATATTTTTACACCTTCATTAGATTTACAAATACTAAGAACAAAATTTGCAATGAACAAATTTTGAGAAAAGCAATGGTAACAACCGGAACACAAAATTAATTTGGTATAATATATATCTGAAAATTGTTATGTTTTCTAACGTTAAGTTTATTTATTTTAATTTATCTTTGACGTGTCTCATTCTTTTTTATTTGACCCTTGAAAACAAGTTGTAACTCTTGATGGTCCCTGCTTTACTACAATCGATTGTTCTACTGTGATAAAACCTGTATTTGAACTGATTGTTTCAGGAAAAAGAAATAATATAACAATTTAATTAATTTACCCAGTGGCAAATATGTACCCCGATTCAATTGACGTGCCAAAAGAAGCGACTACCGCCAGAATTTATCCATGAAAATTGAAAATAAATTAATAAAAACGAAATATAAATGCGCTAAAGACAAACGGAATTCAATAATAGCAATTATTTAACAGTGATAATAATAATGTTTTGTAACAATTTGTATTTTTTGTTTCTAAGGTATTTCTGTATACTGGTTATGAATTGTATAGATTTACGTTATAAAAATATTAAAATCCGCCATTCAGATCGCAAATCTCTTCTCAGATTAATTAAGAGTGATATTGTAACTTCGATCAATTTAACGCGTCACAAACAAATGATCCGAAAAATGCCATTGACATTCATTTTCTCTTCTTCCTTAATTCTGACTTCTTTTAAAGATATAAAACTCTATTGATACTTCCCTTTTCGGTATTTATTCAAAATATTTTTATCTTTCCATTTCCTTCCGTAAAGATCTTTTAAACTTACAATTTTGTGTTTAAACAATAATTTTGTAAATCTTTCCTTTAAATATTAAACATTTAAATAATAATTTCTATATTTTATGATTTTTCAAAACCTTATTTTTATCTAATTACATTTTATTATTAGCTTACTTTCTATATGTATCTATGGAATTTAGAAACCTATTTTTGAAGGCTTTTTACTCAATCAATTTTCTCCAATCTTTGTACACTACTTACTCATTCTCGAAAAAATAAATGATTATGAGAAAATTTGATGGAAAAGGATTTTTAAGGTCCCAAAATGGGAAAACAACAAAAAAATTCCTAAAAATTATTAATTGAAAGATATCTTAAAACTGATCAATAATAAATAGTTTATATATATAGAGTCTTATGAACGCAAGTTTAATATTTTGAAAATATAATTTGATTAAATTTTTTTATAATCATTGGACATGTTTCGATGCTTATATACATCATCATCAACAGTTACCGATGAAAAATGAAACCGAATTAAATGATATATTAAAGCGTCTTCTTATGAGTCAAAGCATCAATCATAAATTTGAAAAACTGTTGACATGCCAGGGTTCACAACCAGCTAAACTGTATGGATTAAGTAAAATACATAAAGCTGGTCATCCACTCCGCCCTGTTTTATCACTGATTGACACGGTTCAGTACAAAGTCGCGAAGGTCCTTGATTCACTATTGAGTCCCTTGATCTCAAATGATTTTGAGATTATGGATAGCTTTGACTTCAAACATTTCATTTTGAATCAGGTACCGAAATGTGATTCTGAGTATATGGTCTCATTTGATGTCTCCAGTTTATTCACGAACGTACCTATCGATGAAACCACTGATTTGTATGAAAAAATATAGGATGACAACTCTAACTCTGTGAATACAATAATGAACAAGCAGGCACTGAAAGAACTTCTTACATTTTGTGCAAAAAATGTACCTTTTCTTTTTAATGATGAATGGAACATTCAGGAAGACGGTGTCGCAATGGGTTCCCCATTAGCACCAACTTTGGCATCAATTTTTATGAAGTCGCTTGAGGATAAAATGAATACATACCATGGTGAAAAACCTCTGTTGTACAAGAGATATGTGAATGATGTCTTTTTGGTTTTCAGAAATCAATCCATCATAGAACCATTCTTAACATCCATGAATGGTCTTCATCCTAATATTAAATTTACCACAGAATTGAAAGTAGATAATAAACTTCTCTTTCTGGACATTCTTGTAACTAGGATGAATGGAGGCTATAAAACTGAATTATTCAGAAAGACAACAAATGCATGTCTTTTCAAAACACCACAGAGTTTTTGTGAGGAAAAATATAGAGAGCGTATAATAAAAGGGCTTGTTCACAGAGTTTGGAATTTGTCGTCCAGTTTTGAAATTGCAAATCAGGGTTTAAATATTCTTAGAAGGCGCTTGAGGGACAATATGTATACAAACAAGCAGATAAAACACAACATTAAGGTAACATTAGACAAATTATGTACAGATGCACGAATTAAGAAACAATTGAAAGAAGAAAATACTGAAGAATACAAACAAATCCTTAAAATTCCATATTCAGAAGGATTTAGAGCGTTTAAGAAGAGTATTTGTAGAACAACAAGTAGTGCTAAAGTAGTCTCTGTCACATCCAAAGTTCAAAGTTTCCTCTCAAACAAATCGAAAACAGTTTATGATTTGCAAGCTAATCTGGTATATAAATTTAATTGTCACGGGTGTC
>MQRK01168511.1:3039-16168 GCA_001938485.1 Girardia tigrina
TAACAAAATTGGAAGACAACGACCAGGAGCGATAAATTAAACCTTTAATCATGTTTCTTTTATACTTAAGTTCACAAAAACTATCTGGTGAAGTATATAAACCTGTATCAGTTTGCTTCATATAAATTCTAGTCTCGTAACTAAGAGATTTTCTTTCAACCAAAAGATCCAGAAAAGGTAAGACTCCATTCGTTTCATTTTCAACTGTAAAAGTAACATTTGAATGTAACGAATTCATAAAATTTAAAAATGGAAGCACATCAGCCTGATTTTTAAAAACTAGAAATATATCATCAACGTATCGTTTATATACTAAAGGTTGATTTCCATCAAACAGTTTAATTTTATTTTCAATCTTTGAAAGAAAAACAGAAGCTAACGTTGGTGCTAACGGTGAACCCATAGCATTTGCTTACCATCAGCTTGCTTATACCACTCATTATTAAAAAGAAAATGAACATTTGATGTTGCAAAGCTTAATAACTCTCGAAAACCAACCTCGTCGACAATATGATGTTCTGAATGATTATTTTATTTATATTGATTATACAATATAATCAGAGTTATAAAATTTTAATGCATTTATTACTTAATATTACCGACCGCCTGACTCAGAGTATTCGCTGCAAATTTATCCACTCTTCGAGTAGTCGTTAGTATCTACGACGAGTGGTTGTTCGATCTAGATCTGAGTTATGGGAAGAAAGAGGAGCTATAGAGGAAGGGATATTAGAGTGAGTGACAACCGAGTAACGGTTGTGGTTGGAGGAAACGAGGAACGGACGAGTGAGGGTAGGGTATCGACTGAGAGGAGGACCGTGGCGTGAGGATTAGGACGCCACGTGTAAATACTGTACATAATTTATAACTAATGATATAGTTGTAGATATCAATTATTTTCATCCAACAATGATAATAATATTCGTCAACAATAATCTTGCCAAATAATAATATTAAACTCAAAGTCGTTTTCGAAATTGAAACACAATAATAACTGAGATTTAGTAATAGCACGCCTTTGAAAATTTAAACAATATTTTAGTCAGAATTATATGTGATTCTTCGGGTGTCTGTTGTGGTCTTAAAAATTGGTTTAAATTGGTTAAAAATCAATTAAAATAAATTGGTCAGAGATTTTGTCAAAATTGGTCAAATTATGTGTGTAGTGAATTTTTTTCCGTGAATTTCCATATACGAAAATAATTTATGTGTATAATAAATTAAAATTTTTACCAATAATTAATTTTTACAAAAAAAACTTTTTATCCCAGTTTTTACTGTTGCTCCTTTATAAAGGGATTCAAAAATAAAGTGGACCAACAAATTAAATTAATTCTAAAAAATTAAATTAAAAAACGCTTGTTTAAATATTGTACATAGATAAATACATTTTTTTAAATTGCATTATTTCAATTTATTTTACTGGAAAACATTAATTTTTCTCTTAAATTGCACCGGAAAAGATCGTTTATGAATCTTCTCGACCGAATGTGGCAAAAATGTCAAATTCAGATACGATTTTGTATTTAACATCGAATGAAATTGACATTCGAGATAGTTCCAAGCAACCTGCCTCATTAAATAGTCAATTATTGATAAATTCCACGATTCCTGGTCCCACGGGAGACAGCAACAATCATGAGGATTTCCGAAATAATAAAAATGCTCCGAGATCGAGTTACTCGATTTGTCAGTCCTTGTTCTCTCCGATAATCGGCGCTTTGTCAGATCGATTGGGTCGTAAACCGATGTTCGTTTTCACCACGATCGGAAATCTGATATCGTATGTGGAATCTAATGTCGATTTATTAGTCGCGCTGTCCGATATCGGTCGGTTGATCAATCCCGTCTCGATATTCTCCTATACACTAATTCGGTAGTTGAAATACCGCGAGATGCCCAAGCCGATTCGCCCATCCACAACAGTGTGCAATAACCTTGGGTATTTATACCCTACTACAGAGGTTCTCAACCTTTAGGGATACAAGGACCACTTCTGAAATTTGTGTTTCAGCCACGGACCACTACTAAAAATTGTACCACTGGCATAATGGAAATCTATATAGAGACTGTAATAGTATAACTCTATACTTTCGTACATAATTTTACACATTTACAGCAGTACTGCACTACTATAGACTGAAATAAAATATAAATTATACATACACCGTTTTTTAATTTCGTCGTCAAACACGAAATAAATTGTAATTGCAGCATTATGCAATATTTTATAATTATAAATGAACAAATTAATCCTATCAATGAATTATTGCTAAAAATTTATTATTTAGAAAAGCACAACATTTATTGTTAGTTTGAGCCTTGAGCTTGCACATTGGAACACAGCTTATCCATACGAGGCGTAATGCTTGAAAGACTCAATCGAAGTTCATCTTCCACGTAAAGCCTTGAACGATGTTTTGTTTTTATTGCAACCAGTGCAGAAAATCCACATTCACAAAGATATGATGTGGCAAAAGGTAGAATTGTTTTTAAAGCTTTCTGAGACAATTCTGGATACTCGTGTGAAGCTTGTGTCCAAAATTTAATCAAGCTTACTTTTGGATACAGCATTTTCAACGTAGTGTCACTGGTCAGTTCAATGAATTGATTTATTTCAGATGTTAATAAATTTAATGAGTCGATGTCTGCAAGAAACGGATTGGAAACCCACGAAAAATTCTTAACGTTCAAATCACCAAAATAGAAGTTAAACTGATCCAGCAATGACTGAATATGTTCACAAATCAAATTCGCCAACTGAGGCTTATTTATGTCATCATTTTCCTGTTTCTCGGTGAATTCATGCAATTGATCAAACATTTCAAAAGTACCCTGTGATAATCTTGTTTTCCATAGAATAAGTTTTTTCTTAAAAGCAGACATTTTATCACTGAGAGTAATTAAGTTTGTATGCTTCCCTTGCATAGATGAATTAAGCTTATTCAGCTGTTCAAAAATGTCAGTCAAGTAAGCCAGAGAGAAACCCACGACTTGTCATTAAAATGAACAACAAGCTGTGAACTTTTTTCTCCACGAAACTTTCTAACAGCATCACGTAATTCAAACAGTCTGTTAAACACTTTTCCACTTGATAACCACCGAACTTAAGTATGCATCAGTAACTGTTCGTGATCAAGATCCATACTCGAACACAATGAAGCAAAAAGACGAGAATTTAGTGGATGTGCCTTGATGAAATTAACAACTTTAATGGCCTGATCAAACACAGATTTCAAGTCGATGTTCATTGTTTTACTTGCAAGACTTTCCCGATGAATCATACAGTGGGTAAATGTGGCAGTTGGCACCTTCGAACGCATACGTTCCCACAAACCTGTTCGTTTTCCTGTCATTGCTGCAGCACCATCTGTGCACACTCCGACACACCAGGATCATTCAATGCTATTGATTGTCATAAAATTATCAAGGATGGCAAAAAGTTTTCCACATGTAGTGTGACCTGGACAAATTTTACAAAACAAAAAATCTTCTTCAAGGTCATCTATCCAGATATATCTCACATAAGTCATTAATTGTGCCTGGCCTGAAACATCCATTGATTCGTCCAATTGAATAGCAAATTGTTTACAGTTTTTCAGCCTTCAAATCAACTGTTTTTCAACGTCAGCTGCCGCCGAAGTAATACGTCGCTGAATTGTGTCGTTTGAAATTGGAATTGTTTTTAGTTTATTTGCCAAAGCTTCACCAAATCTTCACTTCTGGACACATATCTAAGGCAGCAGGCATTATTAAAGTTTCAGCAATTGTATGAGGTTTTCTGGTCTGTGCTACTCGAATAGCCACTAAAATGATGCTCTTAAAGCCTTCTCATTGACTTTAGTTGCTTGTAATATGACAGACTTCTGAATATCTAGTGAATATTTCTTGCGCATAAAAAATTCCAATGGTTTCTCTGAGCAGTTGCTATGATTAGTTTTAAGATGTCGTCGGAGTTTTGCAGGTTTTATCGCTTCATTTGAAAGAATTTGCGAACATATGACACACTGTGGTCTGCGTTGATCACTTACTGTGACACACGTAAACCCAAAACGTAAATACTCTGCATCATATCGTCGTATAGCTGCAGTTCGTCTTCTTTTCACTGGAACTGAAGCTGATCCACACATCAATTCTGAAGACGAGTCTGACTCTGAGGAATCACTATCGTTGTCATTACGTTCAGTTGTTTTCTTTATCAGAAATTTATCCATACGGTCAATCAATTATTTTAATTTTGTAAATTAATAATTAATTCTCGCATTAAATCAAACTACCAATTTTCTCAACATTTTCTACTAAAACAGTTTATTTTGATTTAGAATCTCAATACACAAGATTGACCAGATGACACCATCTGATTTCAGGTAACTAAAATGAAACATCAATTCAGAATGCATTTTTTTCGCTACGGAATCCGCTGTCACCATTTGCCGATTGAAATGAAAGTAATATTTTGAAACAGTGACAGTTTTACATTTTATTCATGTTTCAACTGTAAAAATAAATACATTTCAGGCTTTGCTCACGGACCACGAGACAAATGTCCACGGACCACAGGTTAAGAACCGCTGCTCTACTGGATGCACACATTGTTGCGTTCGGGCACTTCGCGTGTCTATCAGATTGTTGATTCTGGACAATCTCTGTTTTGGATTTAATGACATCCTGTGTCCGATATCTGCGGCGTCATCATGTTTACAAGGTAGGAAGAAGGAAAGGAGGGGGAAGGGACGATTATAATTATTTGCAATGTTATGTAATTATCTCGGAGAGGCTTATGTTGTTTATTTTAGGTATTCCTCAATTATGTTGGTAGATTGCTTCAGCGGAAATTGTTGCCTAAGGATGTCCTCTCCTCTGTTATGCGGGTTTCTGTGTATAATTGTCTGTCGGTAATCTTGGATAATGTTATGATTCCCATTGAATCATTTGGTAATTTTTTAATTAATCTAATTAAAGTTTGTTAATTTTTATTTTGTTTTCAAAGGATTTCAAAAGGTTCTCCAAGAGGTCTCCACAACATCCTCTGGTCACTTCGGGGTTTACTACCACTCCCAAAAGCTCACAGATCTCTATAATCTGCACGCAGTGATAAGTGATGAGGACCTTCCAGGTTCCAGATCTATACAGGTTTAAGACCAGATAGACCAGATCAGCCCTACTGGGTAAGATGTGATGTTAGATTAAAACGATTTGTATAAATGTAATAACCCCACGATGTGTTGTTTGATTCGAACACGGCTGCGTTGACCCCAGATACTGTATGTTACATCTTGTTATGATAAACCCCCTTAGCAGGTATAATAGCTATGACAACCTTCCACCTTTTATTATTTTAAGCATTATAAATCATTTATAAGATGCGTACTCGAATACCCTATCGCGAATCCTCCATTTATGTGTGATTTTATTGTCAAGACCCAGTGACATGAAAGAGAAAGAGATGCTAAATTTTACTATTCTGTGCTTGTGATATTTTATAAACAATGAATCAACAACGTGTAAGAACAGAAAACTTTATTTTTCAAAACATTTTATCACATTATTAATACTTTTGCGGATTCTCTGCCGCTTCCGTCGGTTCACGTAGTCTTCACCCCTATAGTCGGCGATCGACCACTGCGTCCCTAGAGTGCGGGACTCCTTACCCTCGTCAGCTCTCAACTTCTGCCTAAATTGCACCTGCAGCTGTTCTGAATGCAATCGCTCGAGCTCGCGGATTCTCGCTTCCATTGCAACGCCCCGTCGCACTACACGGGCTTATTCCTGAGGCTCAATGGAGGCTTCTTGGGACACTGTTAACTTCATAGACAGGCGCTCTACGCTGTCTTACAAGTTCGACATTTCTTTATGATCTGCTGCTCTGCCTTTCTTCAACACTCTATTTTCTTGTTGCAGCTTCTCCATTGTTTGCTTAGCTTTTTCTAACTCAATTTGTTGAAACATTTAAAAATTACAAATTGTTGATTCATTATTTAATCTTATTCTACGTATGCGGTCATACAGATTTGCATTCGGATTCCGAAACTGCCTTCCGGTATGAACTCCTGAGCTTTGTTGTCACTCACGGACCTCATATACCGGGGACTTATTCTAGCTGTGATGAAACGCATGCCGGAACCAGCCTTCAAGAATTTAAGTTTAAATAATGTGATTTTAGGTATTGCACTTATAAAAAATGACTCACCTATCAGATGAATGTTGATTACTATGAGTCAGTCTATATAGTGGGAGAATTACTAAGCTAGTTTAGTCAGTGAGTTAAACGAGCTTAGCAATCTAACATTACCCAAAAAGAAATTCAACCAACGTACAAAATAAAACTATATTGTTTAAACGAAAATACGAGAATTGTAAGGATTAAAACTTGTAACAAACCGATTTGATCAAATAGTTCCCAAATAAAGTTACTGAGAGATATTGTCAAAGATGAAGTGATATGTTGAATTAATTAGTTGCTCAATTGATGTTTCCAAAATCAAAGCACTGATTATCGTTGGAAGGATAGTTTTGTTTTCTCTTGTTAAAATTTGAGTTTCAGAAATTATATTAATTTCTCTATCTGTTATTAATTTGGCCGGAAACTAATTAGTAATTTTTAATTTCTTTTATCGATATTTTCATTGATTTTTTTAGTTTGTTAATATGCAATTTAAATGTTTAATTATATTGCATTTATGACTTGGCGCTGTTATGCGCCAAAACTAGTTTTCCACTGAGGTAAAAATAATGATGACTTAATCAAAAGAATAAAAAATAGTAATAAGTTACAAAAAAAATTGTCAAGCACATACAAAAACAAAATAAATGTTTACATGAAAAAAATCATGTAAAAAAAACCAAAGTCACACACAAGAAAAAAAATCACACCACACCATCATTTCAAAGTAAAGAAATAAGAAAATATTTGCATACGCATACAACAACAAAAAAATAAGTTTACCAATAAAAATAAAAAGACTATTGTGTAGGTGGCATCACAAAGATAAGGTGCATTACAGCCCTACCCAAGGGTATTCGAGTGAAAATAAAATATTTAAATAACAATTAAGAATTGGAAATTATTAAAATGAAAAATATATATATGAAAATATATGATATATATCGATATATGAAAATTCTAATAAAACAAAGATTAAATACATATTTAAATTCAAAATTAAAATGAATAACTTATACATAAATAGATAACCGACCGTGCCGTTGGGAAAGAAATTTAAAGATTCGGGACCCGAGAGAGAGAGTAACCCACTACTCTTTCTCTCGGTCGCGAAAGTTTAACAATACCAACCTCTCGATATATTCAAGTGTAAGTTTCGATGAAGTTTTCGTCTCTCAAATTTGTTTCTAAATTCAAATTTAGTCAAATTTGTTCAATTTTTATTCTAGTTTTTAGTCGTCTTTTGTCTGATTTTCTCTAAAATTCTCACTGTTTATATACATGTTTTTGGGTGCACACTCTTACTCGTAGCTACTTTTCATTCGTCCACGTAGAGTTCCAAAATGCCAGGTTCAATTCCATCAGAGCACGTCACTTCCAAATTTGGTGACTGTCAAATTTAGAAACTTTTAGAAAAACTGATTCATGCTGACTCAACGATTTTCTAATTCTAAAAGTACGTTTATTTTTTGTTTTAATTTTTGCTATTTTCAATATTTTTTCCAGTCTGTTTCCGGACCTCCAAAACATCATTGTTAGTTCGAACCAATTGTATCCCATCGGTGACGATGTCTTGCGCGCGCGATTCAAATCCCATGCGGTAACTTTCCGCCGCAAAGTGAGTTAATTTGACTTTTTTCGTTTGACCTTTCTCTTTTTATATATTTTAATTCGTTTTTTACCTCACGGAGCCAGAATAATGCATCGGCCCACCTCTGCGACGATCCGGAGGAGAGTTGAGAATTTATTTATTTATTCAAATTAATTATTATTTATTCAATTAATTATATTAAATTAATTATTCAAATTATTTATTGATTTATTATTTTTATTTCAATTTTGCTATTTTTATGTCGATTCTTAACGGATTTTTACACTTCTTGTTTCGTTTTACTCGTAAAATTATTCTGGATTTTATAATAATTTTCTCTGCATGATTCCGTTCGTTATATTCATATAAATTTGATTTTAACTTTTTCTGAAAATTTTGATTTTTAACTGAAACTTTTGATTTTATCTTTCAGGAGTTTGGTAATTGTATTTCTCAGTAATCCTCACGTTAATTGATTATGCGTTTTGATTTATTTTACGATTTGGCTGAAATTCGTTATGCTCGTGATTTCCTCGGTTTTTATTTTTCACATCGATTTTAGTCGGATTTTTACGCAGAGTTCGATTATTTTCATTAATCCGTTTATTACTGTTTTTTTGGTATTTTTTTGAGATTTTTCCGCATCTAATTCATTCTGTTCGATATATTTTCAATTTATAATTTGTTGTGGATTTGATGAATATTTATCATTATTGCATTTTTGCAGCTTTTTGCACTACTCTAAATCGATTGGAATCTGTTTCAGTGGCGTCCGCGTAATACATGACTCATTGTTCACTTGAATATCTATTATTTTGGATGATTGATTTTTATTTATTTATTTTTTATTTAATTCATTTTTATGTTTCTTTTCGCATTTTTCTATTTTTATTGCATATTTTTTTATGTTTTCTATCGCATAATTTTTGTCAAAATATTTACGATTTTTTTCTGCTTTTATCGATCGATTTTCATTCATATGTGCGTTTTTGATCGCCGGAATAAAATAAATTAAAATTTTGTTATTTTTTAATTATTTTCTTTTGAAATCTTGGTCGATTAGTGTTGATTGCGGTGTTTTCGCATCTTGTTGATTTTTCTGCGATTTTCCGATTATTTTATGAATTTTCCGTCTTTATTTTCTGAGGTTTTCATCGTTACTTCTTTATTTGGCGATGTTCCAATTTATGCTATTTTTGTATTTATTTGCTATTTTCTCTCGTTTTTCGATGTGATTATTATCTTTTATTATCTGTGGATATTTTACGAGTATTTTAATGATTTTCCCGACTGTTTTATTTGTTTATTTCATCGTAATCCGTTCATTAATCGTTATTTATTGATTTATTATTTTTATTTCAATTTTGCTATTTCTCTGTCGATTCTTAACGGATTTTTACACTTCTTGTTTCGTTTTACTCGTAAAATTATTCTGGATTTTATAATAATTTTCTCTGCATGATTCCGTTCGTTATTCCGGTTTTGTCGATTATTGACTCGTAAATATTCATCTTTCTACCGATTTTTATGTTTCTTGAATTATTTTGCATATATTTTGCGCTTCTTTGTTATTTATTAATTGTAATTCTTATATTTTATGTGAATTCTCTAACTTTATGTGTTTTGCGATCTTTTCGATTATTTTGTTTTAATCATGCTTAAATTTTATATGTTAAAGTATATGTTTCTATTGAACTTTGATTCTATCGCAACACACGATTGAAATTACGGTGTTATTGGGTTTTTCGTATTCAGCATGAAGGTAATAGCTTTATGATCGGTTCTAAGTAAAAATCTTTTACCGTATAAGAAGTGTTTCAAATTTTGCGTAAAATAATAAATTGCCTGTTACTCTTTCCTTGTAACACTATATCCAAGCTCGTGTTTGTTCATTTTATGTGATCCATACGCGATCACTCTCTCTCTGCCTACGTGTCCTTCTGTGATAATACTGCCCCGATTGTATAGAAGCTTGCATCCGTATCCAGTATAAACTCCTTCTCAAAATCAGGATACGCCAGTATCGGGGTGTCAATCATTTTTTCTTTCAATTTTCGAAAAGCTTCCTCACATTCTTCAATCCATATTATTTTCTTGTCTTTATTCTTACCACACAAACCCTCCAATACTTTTGAGTATTTTGCGTAATCTTTTAAAAATTTTCTGTAGTAATTTGTTAGACCCAAGAAACTTCTCAAAATACATGAAACTTCTCAAATACATGATGGGTTCTGAAATTTTTAATGGCTTCAATCTTTGTTTGATCAGTTTCTATACCATTCTTACTGACAATATATCCTAAAACTTTTGTTCTTTCTATTAGAAATTGGCACTTTTCTGGGTTAATTCTTAAACCTGCTTCCTTAATTTTTTCCAATACAAGTCTTATTCGTTGCATATGCTCTTCTTTATTTTTTGCAAAAACCAAAATATCGTCCAAATATACTACTACCTCTTTCCGGTTTAAATCTCCTAAGACTTTGACCATCAGCACTTGGAAAGTTGTTGGAGCTGCTGCCATCCCGAACGGCATTCTTTTAAAACAATACTGTCCGTTCTTTGTTGAGAATGCTGTTTTAATCTTTGATTCTTCGTCCAAATCGACTTGGTAGTACGCGTTTCCCAGATCAGTTGTACTAAAATATTGCGCACCATTCAGTGTGTTTAACATGTCATCTACATTTGGCATAGGAAACGCTGGCCTGACGGTAATTCTATTCAACTGGCGGAAGTCTACACACACTCGAATATCTTGTTTTTCCTTCTTCCACACACATACTAATGGGAGATTCCATGGTGAGCTACAATTTTCGATTATGTCATTTTCTTCGAAATTTTTAACAACATCATCCAATTTGTACTCAAAGTGTTTTGGTTGTCGATAAGGATTTACTATTATTTGATCCCCGTGTGTTTCTATTCTGTGTTTTGTCAATGATGTTTTCCCAATATCTCACTTATCAGACATGAATACTGATTTATGATTTGCTAGAATCTTCATTAATTGCCCGTCAATTTGCTTGTCAAATATATCCATTATTCTTCTTAGTTTGTCCTCATCTGATGGGTTGTCTCTAATCACCAATATTTCCCCACCTCGATGTATCTGTCTTTTCAGTTTTATTCCGAATTTATCTTTAAACCTGCGATCATTTCGGGGTCTAGTTCTTTGACCACATAAAACTCTATTAACTTTTGTGTTCCCTCAATAGTCACATTTAATTGAACGATTCCATAATTGATCAGTTCTGAATCATTTGCGCAATGGATACGTTTTTTCGTTTCTCTTATTTTAATTTCGTTCATGTTTTTAATTATCTCCGCTTTAATTACATTTACTCTTGCTCCAGTGTCCAAAAGGCAATGAACTTTCCTATCTTTCACATAAAAATCCACACTTGGACGTCCTTTCAGTTCTTTATAATTTATCTTAAACTTTGATATCTTCAATATTTTCGTTTTACCATTTAGTTTCTTATCATCTTGAGTTGTCATACTATTACACTGTTCTCGATTTACAATATCTTCACATTCAAGTTCGCACATCTCTTGAGGAATATTTTCATACGTAAAATCAAACACACAATCACACACACATTCATACATACAATCAAATATACATTTACATTGATTTTCTAATGAAGCACATTGATCGCCTCTCCTTGTGATCGTGCGTCCTCATTTCGCTGTTCGTCTGCAGATCTTCTTCTACCTCTAGAATAATCTCTTGCTGTATTCTCTTCTCTTCTATCAGACATTACCGATCTCCTGTCTATTTCATCATCCCTGTCGCCTAACTCCGCCAAGTGTTGTTTCTTATTCATATATGCCGGTCGTTCTCTATATCTCTGATTAGAATAATCTCTCGTGTCATTCCAACGATTTCTATTATCGTCCCAATTCCGTTGGTCACGTTCTTTAAACCTATTTGGGTTTTCATAACATTGTGTTCGTAGGTTTCCTCTTCTTTGACAGTGACTACACTTAACGTTCGGACATTCTCTTCTAACATGACCTTCCTCATGGCATGCCCAACAAATTATTTTTCCGACTTTATAATTTAGATTTGTACCGTCTCTCATTACTTCGTCGTTCCGTGGTTTTGGTGCTCTTCTTTTATTCTCCACAGTTTTCCAATCGTTTTCTTGATAGTTCTTTCTAATTAAACTTTTTCTCCACTAATTTTTCGATTATTTCAACTGCTTTGCGGAACGCAAGCGACGGGTCACAGCAACCTACTCTTAACTTTATGATATCTTTCATCAAATAAAAAATAGATATCTCTTTTGAAAATACTGCTCGCATTTTCGCTTCGCAAGTACTCCCTGGGGCCTTCTCGTATCTCAGAATCGCATCTGGAGTCAAGTAGCATGTTACAGGTAGTATTTTTCTCTCCTCTGATAATCCTATAATCTTTGAAAACTTATCAGGAATTCTTCTAATTTGTGCTCGGATCCATCGAATGTTTCTGAACTTTGATGTTCGGAGTCACGTGATGTGAAGTCACCATGTTAAGAGAACTCACATATTTGACAGAACATTTATTACATTCACATTTCTTATCATCTGTATGATGATCAATAGTATTGCTTTCACTTAAGTCCATCATTCAGTTTTCAATATTCCTCATTATAATCTGAACTATACTTGAAAAGATTATTTTATTTAAAAATATTTAATTTAAATTTTGTTGGCTAAGATAAAATATTTTTATAGTTATTTTTAAACGTTAATTTGATTTTAATTATTTAAAAATTTACAAAAATAAAATCAATAAAATTATTTAAAAGTTGCAATGATAAAAATTAAAAATTTGAATATTAAATCTAAATTTAAATAAATTAGTTTCAGATTATCAGAATTAAAATATTGATCATCCATCTGATTAGGAGAGGCACAATCCCAAATCAACACACAACATTTAAACATCACAACTTTTAAAAAACAATTACACACCCAATATTCCTAACACTGACAAAGGGTGAATTCCCTATCCGTCTAAATAAAGACGTTGGTGGTGGGTGGAGTTTCTTTGGGCTGGGGTGTCGGTTCGTGGGTTGGGTTGTTTCGTTTTGTGACTTACAAGGGTACCTAACCCTCAATTACTGAATCAATTTAGATAGAAAATATTTGAATTTCATGAATACATACTGTTAAGAGAACTCACACATTTGACAGAACATTTATTACATTCACAATTTTTATCATCTTTTTGATGATCAACAGTAATGCTTTCACTTAGATCCATCAATCAATTTTTCAATATCTCTCATTATAATCTGAACTATACTTGATAAGATTATTTTATTTAAAAATATTTAATTTAAATTTGATTGGCTGAAATAAAATATTTTTATAGTCATTTTTAAACATTA
>MQRK01168528.1:454-12811 GCA_001938485.1 Girardia tigrina
AGCACTGTGCTAGCACATTAGAAATGTGTGGCAAAATGTGCACTATCGATTAGCACTTTTAAAATATTCCTTAGCACATTTGGACACTGTGCAGTGATCGATTAGCACTTTTTTCGGCCACCACTATGGGCATTCGGCGGCACTGTGGGCATTCGGCACCGTTGCTATGGTAACCGAGACCGTTGCTGCCTAGGCTATGGCGATCGTGACCGTTGCTAGGGAACCGTCGACCAATCAGAAGCGTTGCTGCCTAGGCCAAGGTGATCGCGACCGTTGCTAGTGAACCGGGCGGCCAATCGGAAGCGTTGCCAGGTGATCGCGACCGTTACTAGGGAACTGCGCGGCCAATCGGAAGCGTTGCCAAGGTGATCGCGATCGTTGCCATGGTAACCGCGACCGTTGCTATGGTGATCGCGACCGTTTCCATGGTAACCGCGACCGTTGCCATGGTAACCGCGACCTTTGCCATGGCAACCGTTACCCCCCCCGGGGGGGGATGGTGGAGAACGCCTATTTTCCCCTACTATAATTTATTCTTTCGATTTTGTCGCATCCTTAATCACAGTAAGGGCAATTTTAATATTTTACTAATAATTGATGACAACATGGTCTTATTCTGATTAACTCCTTGAACGTCGTATACCTTTACCTTATGTCAATGTTTCATCCTATTTTCGAACACATTTATATTGCAACGTGGAAAATGCAACTATTGAAGTCGACTCTCACCGTCATGCGTGTAGAGGTTGTTGACCAAAGTGAACAGGAACACGACTATGGTTCGCTTTCGTGTTCAAGAGACCAAGAGGGGGGTCCTTGGATTCGGATGCGTAGCTGAGTCGTATTAGTGTAAATAGGGATTGCCACTGGGATTTGTGTATATAATTCTAATTATTTATGACTGATTTAATTTAATAATTTGCATTCTATCGGATTTAAAGGTTGAATATTTAATTGGTTAATTCCATTTAATTACTTTAAAGTTTAATTAATTAATTTTTTTTAATTACTTTTTTGTGATTTAAAGATTGAGTATTTAATAGTTATTTGGTTAAATGAATTTAATTAGTTTATTTAACAGAATTGTCTAATTACTTAATCGATCATTTTATATTCTGGTTTAATTAAAGAATAATAGTTTCACTAATTTTATTGGTTTAATGGTTTTGCCTCGTTAAATCGCCTAAGTATTGACCATTGGATAACGAAGGTTTGGCTTTAGAATCTCCTGGAACCGAGTTAAACGTTTGATAAATATCAATAAGGCTGTTTATTAATGATGTTTACTCACAGAAAAGACTATTAAAGAAAAGGTGATGGCTGCGATAATAAAACGCAGATCCATGTCGAAATACTTTGATAATCAAGTAATCTTTAAATTTGGTTTAACACTGATCTAATTTGAATTTAGCGTAATGTAATCTTTCTTTTAGTTATTTGTCCCAGTATTTAATTTTGTTATTTTACTTTCAACTTCTTACTTTGATTTTGGCCTTGGACTTAATTTTGATGTGTTGCATCTTCTGTTTTACGGGCAGTGAGGAAGATGCTCAAGCCGAGTCCGACGGAGTTAGTGTTTGACTGATATAAAGGGTTCTTCAATACTTGAAGGAAATGTTTCTCTTATTTTCTTTTATTATTATTCTTGTGGAATATCGTTTCAATTATCGGATCAAATATAACAGTCATTATGTGAATTCAATTTATCGATCTTATAAGATCATAAATGTCATTTTTTCAATATTACAGGGTCAAAATAAAATAAAATGAAGGTCTAATGTATTCAAAATATTAAACCAAATAATGAATAAGGCGATACAGAAAAGTTAAAATAAATAAGTAGTTCAGATAGAGAAATAATTAACTACAATTAAGCTTAGTATAATCAAACATAGACGTAACTGTGTACGAATACTAAAACAAACATAACAAATATAATATATAATATCACATAATTATATGTTCTGAGCTCGCATGGACAGAGGGTCCAGAGAGACTGTGCAGGCAGACCATAGCATGCACAGTGGCACGTGGGTTGACCGTCACTTGTTGCTCTAAGATATCCTTGTCCTATGCAGATAAATAAAAATAAATTCGAAATAAGTACGAATAAAATCAAAATCTACCCCTCCAGAAGCTCAGCCACCAGTCGAGACATCCTCGTTACTGGTTAAGAACCCGAAGGTGCTCTAATGTTTGCACAATTCGTTGATGCAGGCAAAGGAGTCGCGTCTGTTCCCTATTATCATATAATTAGCTTAGTTTGATAGAGTTGCCGTTGAACTCTAATGGAAAATGGATGGGGGCTCAGAGTCGTCAATAGTGTTGTTTAAAAGGGGAGCACGACATCGAGATAGTGAATTCTGATTTTATGTGTTCGAGATCCGTTTGAGTTCGGTTGTCAGGCTTGATCGAATATTAAATCTGCTAATTCGGCCAAACCGTTGATGTCTTTATCCATGTGGCCTATGATGTGGCAACGAATTGGTGTCGGAATTGCCTGCAGGAATTTAAATTTAATTATTTTCTGACAGTCAATACTGGCGTCGCTGAACGCTTGACGAAGGCGCTGAAGTAGTAATTACGGTTTTTTGAGTCCGTTTGTTCGAGTCGATAGTGCCACATCCATTCGCGTATATTTAGATTTTTGGCGTTGCTTGACGATAAACGATTTCAATTTTTCATAATTCTGGCTTAAGATGATTTCACGGAAGATGACGGTCGCAATGTCTTCGGGCAGTGCTGACCACTCGTGGTGAAATTTGGTGACCGTGTTCACTATTTAGGTTAGCGCAAACTGAGATTCCATTTGCTCGAACCAGATAGTTCAGTTATTATAATAGAACTGCGGAATCTTGATTCCAATTCTTCGAATTTCAGCGTGATCGCCATTGTTGTGATTCTCCGTACTCGTAAACTGAAGAAGACAAATTAAACGAATTCAAAATTGTATTTTTATTAAAATTGGTTTACTTAAACAGGAACTAATTAATTTCTTTTAATTTCTTTTTAATCATGATTATTCGAACATATTTTCAAAATCTTTATAAAATATTTAATTTTTCAAAATATTAATTAAAAATAATAAATTAAAACATTTCTTAATAAAACTTAAAATAATAAAACATGTTATCAAATTATTGAAACTTAATTGAATTTAATTTTATTAAAAATATTAAACTTAATTTTAATTGTTAATTTAAAAAATATAAACTTATCAAATTATTATTTTAATTATGTTCGAATTATGTTCAACATACTTAAATCAACATACAGCATTAATACATTTACTCATTCAAACAACTTAAAATATTCCTCACAATATATATAAAATATTTTATTAATAAAATAAATATCAATATAATATATTTCATATGTAACATATTATATATTTTATATATAAATGAATTTCAATATTATATATATTTTTAAGGAGACAATACAGATCTACTTTTGAAGTGTATTTTAAAAAATCTATCGATCAAGAACGATAACTAGTTACAAAAATTTTATGGAGAATTGGCGCAGTGGCAATTTAAATTGTGATATCAATAAATGTATTTAGCATCCAATTAGTGTTCTTAATTTACTTTAAACAATAAAAGATGTATCTTACTGTGGTGTTCAAAAAAATCATTATAAATAAAAAATTCAACAAATTAAATGAAAAATTAAAAATTAATGTTTTTGTTTTACTAAACAAAGTGGCAAACAAATTCAAAAAATAAGAAATATGGAATCCACCACGACCAAAAGCAAAAGCACAGCCAGCAACTTCAGCAAACACTCAGTCGTCAAATCAAATATCCACAACCAATACGCGAGTATTCAATTCAATGATCATGCCGATAGATGCCCCTATTTTGGCGATTCGGTTCGTATTCTCATGTCATGCATCAATATATTTTACGCTCGTTCTATTTTATTTTTCTACCCGTTCCCACGACGGAAGTTTGTGGTGCAAACTGCACACGCCAAACTTACAAACAAAGAATCTTGATAATTGACAATTTATTATGTCAGCATTATGATCTTCAAAAAAAGGTTCTTAAGGAATCTGATATTACATACATACCAATGCAAAATTTGAGTATAACATTTACAATTAGCTATTTATAATGAAAGGCCCTGCAAATTTCGTACATGTGATGTGATTCAAAACAAAGTTTTATCAAATAACACTGAAAAACGTAGGCTGAAAATTCTTGTTTCTGCATGATCTTGCGGAATCATCAGCCATTTAAAAATTTTTAAATTTGTCAAAATGTTCTTCTCTTTTTAAAAATAATGAGCAAATAGTTCTGCATTGTGAGTATATTCAACTTTCATAAAAAATGTGTCATTGTTTATTTTCCTTAGATTAGAATAATGCAAAAGTCTGCTCGATATACCATTCTGAGAAATGTTACCAATATTTATACAGCATCCGCATCATCGATCATCAGATCCGTCAACACAAGTCAAACTGAGGCCGTCGTCAATGCTCCAAATGGACAGACCATTCTAATGGCAGGAACGTTTAACAATGGAAGAGCTTTGACCTTCTATAAAGAGGAATGTTGTTCACAATTATTAAGTAACAATTATAATGATTGGGATAAAAATCTTTATACCAATATTCCTATTTGGTTAACTTATGGAAGATGTACAAATTTGAGTAACTGTTTGATTGATATAAACAATTATAAATCTTACTTGAATCAAGATTATATAATTGTTTGCTATCCCTAGAGTACTTTGAATTCCAGTGTCAATGTGAGTGATCCTCAATTAATAAATAAATTACAAACAGGCAAATGGGGAATCATCTTCTCTGGAACATATTGGGCCGCTGTATTTCAAAATCAAAAAAATCTAATGAGATTATTCGGAATGTGCGCTACCGGCTCGTATGCGTCAAGTGCAAATGCTGCCTTGAATCAGTGTAACAACATCCCTCAAACAATAAATATTCCCTGCAAATAAAGATGTATCCATTTTGCACAATCACAAACAATCGTTCACTTCAACTTCAACTTTATTTATCCCATTTTATCACTGCGTTACTTTTTACTTAGTGTTTACTCTTTCTAATGATTCTAATTTTATTCATTTTAATTTAATAAATGTTTTCGATATTTATTTGTCAAAATTATAAGCACATTTGCTTGCATTCGGTCTGATCGTATCTTTATTCACATGTTTTTATTAATAACGTATGGGTTAAAGATGCATCTAAGACTACTCAAATATTTATTTTTATAAGTTTTATTAAATATTTATGGAGTATCAAAAAATATTTTTTCAAAAGATCAATTAGATGAGAATTGGAGCGAAATATCTGGAAGTAAAATGGCTGCCAGGAGTGATAAAATAATCCAATGTAGAGTGATGCAAAAGAAAACAATTTTCAAAAAATTTTTTTATAACTTTGTATGATAAAGTAAATTAATTTTATCAGAAAATACATTTTTTTCTTTTAAATTTTAATTTTTAAAAATTTAATGACAGTTAAATGCTTTTCATAACAATAACAAACATTCATTAGAAAAATCTTAACATAATAAACAGATCGCAGTATTATTAACGACTCACAACGTAAAACACTATTTCAGTACAGTGTATAATACACATTATTTTTTCGACCTTAGCTGTTGGGCCGTGGGTGCACTCAGTTATGCACAAGCTTTTTGTTACTTGGTTTTCGCATATTTTTGAGTTTATCAGTAGGCAAGTAACCTGCTGGAGCCTATCTTATCTCTATATATGGATGGCCGTTGGCTCTAAGGAGCTCATCTGCCCTTTGTCACGTTTTATAATTCATTTGTAAGGTGTCCAGATACTCTGTTTGCCTAGGTTGCTGTAGTTTAGGGAGCCGATTTGGTTGCTAGCAATCCGACCCTTGGACATAAGTAGTACAGAAATCAAACACAGCACCTAAACCTTATTTACAGCACAAATTCCATGGGTAGTGTGTTATAAGTGGGGTTGAAAAAGACTTAATCAGGTTATTTGTTGTTTATTAAATGCACTTTTAAGTGTGTTCGATTTTCGACGGGTTGATGGATTTTGAAAATTGCTGTAATAAAATTTAGAAAATGGGCTGTGAAATTAATTTTTGTAAACTTTGGAGGAATTGTTGAAACGGCGGAAACGATCACTTTGGATTAATTTTTAAATTATCTTTATTATGTGTTATTATTATTTTGTCATTTGTTTCCATTTTAAAAATATTTCGCTAAATGGAATTTAGATAATTTTTATACTTACAAAAAAATCATTTTTTCTATTTTGAAAAGAATTTTTTGATAATTTGAATTCCGCAAAATTTAATATTCATAAAAAATGTTTGCGAAAATTAATAATTTACAAATTTTGTGAATTTTGAAAATAAACAATTTGGTTTTAATGCATCTATTGCGTTTATGAATGTTACTTTGTTTTAATGATTCAATTTTGTTTAAGACATTTTTTGTTTCTAGGGCGCATAATTTAAATCGATCTTTTGCAAAAATTGTTTTACTGTTTTCTTCAATGAATAAAGTTTAAGAAACCTGTAACTTGGTTTAAGAAATCAGGCGTGTAAGGATTTGTCGCACTCGTAAAATTTTTGAATATTTAAAATAAGCAAATTTCTAAAATCCAAAGTTCTTGAAAAGAATTATAATTGAAATTATCTCTAATTAATTTTAAAAAGCAATTCTCAAAAATAAGTTAATGGAATTTTATTTGCTAAAAATGTAATTATTAAAAACAGATAATTTTTTAAACATTAAAGCTATTTGAAAATTCTGTTACTTTAAAAATTATTTGCTAAAATAATTAATTTTTAAAAAAATAATACATCCACTAAAAACTTTATAATTAATATGTTAGGGTTTCGAAAATTACATATGAGCACTTTTGATAAAATTTTATAAAGGAAAATTTTTAAATAATTTTTTTAGTAAAATTATTAATTTCAAACAAAATAATATTTAGTTTAACAAAACTTGGAATTAAAAATTATAAATGTTTGTTTTACTTCATCAAAAATTATAAATATTTTAGTTTTGTTTTATCTCATCAATTGTCAAGGCTGAGGAAAATTACTATATAAACAACATCAAATCTAGTTTTATTTTGCCCAAAAATATTTGCAAGAAAATCAACCAAGAAAAAGTCGTGTTAACAAGTAAAGTGTAAACTTATTTTATTTTTACTTTATTCTTTTAAAAATATTAAACCATAAGTACCTCGTATGGGAGAAGAGAGTTTAATATAAAATCTTTGAGTTTTAATCAAATCATCGTTCGACTTTGGAGATTCACAGTTTTTACTGTAATCTGTTAACTCGCACGAAATATTGATTGTGTTTGTATTCTGTCATCCAAAATTGAATTATTATTATTATTTGTGACTTGTTGAAATTTGTTATTTGAAATAAAGTTTCATAAAAGAATTTGTGTTCATTATTCATATATTTATGTTGAAAGTCCCTTCTGATTAATTGGAGTCAGATCAAAGATTAAAGATTATTGATTAAAGAATAAAGAATAGAAATTTACGATTAAAGATAAAGATTTTAGATTTGTGTTCTAAAAGTGAATACTTGGAATTAAAGATAATTTTAATAAAACCCAACAAATATATAAATATTTATAATTAAAACTTAAATTTATAAAAGGATATTTATTATAATATTCGGGTATCTGGTTTTGTGCAAAATAAGAAAATATTGTTCCTCATAAATTTATTTAGAAATGATTAATTGTAATAGAACTAAATATTTGGAGTTATGAATTCTATTCTTGACCTCGAACACAACAAAGTTGATAACGGGAATTAACACGGATTTTGCAATATTAATTTGCACAAAAAGAATGTGTTGTTTAAAAAGAATGCATATAGTGTTGACCGAGTAATGACCGCCTTGCCTCAGCGAACATTTATCTCCATCCAAGTTATTTGCACAAACAGAATTCGCTTAATTTACCGATTTGCGTGGATAAAAATGAACTTTATTTTCCACAATTTCGAATTAGCGAAATCATTCGGAATTTTTTTAATTTATTTTTTGAGGAATTATTTTTTTTGTTTTTAGAAAATTATCCATTGAAACTGATTATTTTATTTTTGAATAAAAACGATTTTGTTTTGCTTTAAAAAATAAATACTTTCGATTTACCTGTTTGTTATTGATTGACCATGGTTTTGTGTGAATGGATTGTCGCCATCTTCATTTGCCATCAGATTTTGTAACTGATAATTTAATCTTTCATATTTTTTATTCTGTCGCAAATCTTTGAAAAAATTAACCAATCAAAACAGGAATAACTGGTAACGCCGCTACCATTATTGATTTTTCAATTATAACTAATTTTTAAATATATCACAAAAGATGAACTAATTTTTTATTGAAAGATGTCACACAAATTTTAAAATTATTTTCACACGATATATAGAAACAGAAAACCGAATATTTCAGGATGCTGATCTGAATTCATTCATTTTTTAAAACTTATTTTATTTAAAAGAAAAATGAGTAACAAAAATAAAAAATTGGTTTTGTTTATTTAAAAAAGCTAGAGAAATACATTTTCAAATACGTAAAACAAAATATAAAAGCTGAGTTGAGGAAAAAGAGAATGCAAGATAATTTTGAGTTAATAGAAGAAAATTTGAAATTCCAGTAAAAAAAAGGAAAGGGAGAAAGAGAATGAAACCTGAAGAAACAAAAAAGAAAGATAAAGTGAAAGTTGAAGATCGAGAAACGAAGGAGAATAAAAAAAGAAACATGTATGAGTTGGAAGAGGAGAAAAATATGATTATGATGTTACAAATGATTTTGAAGATAAAGAGGAAGAGGAAGAAAATAAGTCATTAACAAAATAAGAACGACTTAAAAGAGTGATAGCAAGACTTCAATTAATTTTAAATGAATAAGTCATTATATTTTTTTAAAACGAATCTAGTGAAAAAAAATATTAAGGATATAAATTAAAAGATAGCAGAAGACGAAAATGTATTTAAAAGGATGAATGTATCTACACAAGCAGCACAAGGATTAAAGCTGGTAAGAATAAACGTAGAAGAGAAAAAGAAATTAGGTGGATGTAACTAATAATTTTATGGTAGCTGTAGATGACATTTGCGAATTAGAAGATCAAGTTGAAGTTTTAAATGATGAATAAAATCACAAAGAAGGAAGATTACAGCAAATATTAGGATGTATAGGAAATTATAATAAAGAAAGCAAAAACAAATTCGATAAGCCAATAAACAGAGAACATGAAGAACAAGTAGCAAAATAATTAGTACCTTTTGTAGTGTTCGAAAATTACTCAACGGATAATTCCGGAGTTCAATGTCATTCAAAATAAAAGAAAAGAGACATTTGATAAGAGAATTTATTTAATTCAAATTTTTTCGCCAAAAAAGTGATTTAGACAAACAAATTATTTTTTCACAAATTGTTATTAGTTTTTATTGTGTACTGTTTTTATAAATATGAATATTGGATTTTAATATATAGATACATTTATAAATATAAATATTTAATATATTTTTGGTCACTACAGTACCATTAAGAAACAAAAAGCGAGCTGAAACTGTTTTAAAAGATCATATAAATAAACACCTGAAGAATCAAATTACCTTCACGCTTTACAACAAACAAAAGATTTTCCAAATAACTTTCCAGACTGAAGGTACCACGAGAAACCAAACCGTACCTAAGTAGGTGCTGAAAAGCCAGACAAAAGTCTTGCTAATTTTTGTGTTTAAATAAAAATCATTTCACTTTTTTTATTAGAACTATGTCTATTTTCTATAGCTTCCGGATCACGTGAAGACTCTCTTCCGAAGATTCACTTATATTATCTTCTTCATCATTTACAATATCTTTAAATAATTCATCTTCCTCGTTCATGTGAATAAGAGAAGTCTTATCTAAGATTGCTTTTTTTATTCTATATATTTCTTTTCTAAAATATATCAGTGACTTTCCTGTTAGTTCAATATGTTTTTGATATTCATTTGATTGATTATTGATATTACTTAGATATGTAGAAGAAGTTTGAGAAGACGATTCTCCATTTTCAGTCAAAAATGAAAAAAATCAAAGAAGGTTAAAAAAATAATTAAACTATTAAATCAAAAAATTAAATTTTTTAAATCTATTCTTTATGCAGACAGAACTCTACTTTGCCAACAAGCTTTTAATTATAAAAAAAATAATTTCAAACAAATATGATCATATTGCAACATCCGAAAACCACAATTAATACACATTGAATAGAAAAAATCTTTTATTTATTATCTATTGTTTGATTTCGACACGCCAACAAATATAGCGATAAAGCCTCTCTTGTATATACACAGACACACCTTTTATAAAAATTTACATTAACACACCAACACGCAATGTGAAAATATAAGCATATCAAACCTGATGCAGCGTTCAATAGTTTATTTAAAAAATTAATATTAAGTACTTATAATTTATAAGTAGATATTTTTTAATAAATATTGTTCAGGAACTCCGAAATTTTCGCTTTTCCGATTTGAAACCATAAAAAAATTTTTGATCAAATTTTTACATAATCATTTGTTGTCATCGAGAATGAGTGAGTGTGCAAGTTTGAAGAAAGTCGATTGAGTATAAAGTCTTCAAAAATGGTTTTCTAAGATCCATAGATACATAGAAAGTAGACTAATAAAAAGAATTTAAAACAAGAGACCTTCATGGGATAAACAATCAAAGGGTATCACAATAGGGCAAAGATATTGTATGTTTGTGTTTTGAATTGTGGAATGTGTGTATGCATGTGATTAAGAAGTGTTTTAATGATATTGTGTATGTAATTTGAGTGTGTGTGCATGCTTGAATATGTCGTAGAGAAGTTGTTTATGCTTAAAAAAATAATTTTTGTTTTAATTTTTCAATTAAAATAAATGTTCACTTGACTATTTTGTCACAATTTTAGAAAGTTTTGTAATTGAAGAAGAACTTCAGAGTTTGAAATCAATCGAGCTAAACCAAGTTCACTTTCTGATTCAATTTTTGGCAACAGTTTTGTCGTCCAAAAATTGTATAAAGTGAAAATTGTGAGAAATAAAATATGTGTTAAAAAATAAAATGTTTTTGAGAAATAGAAGAGTAGTCGATTTTCAAAGTAATTTTAAAGTAATGAACAATGAGTGATAAAAATGAGTTTAAAATTTTTCAAGTACGAACAACTAAATCTTTTTCCCAGTTTCATGACGTCAATTAAACGAGCTGGACATAAACATCTGTTACTTATAGCTATGAAAAAGTCGTGATTGAGAATGTTTTAAAAGTTGATTGAAAATCGGATTACAATGAATATTGAAATGAGGATACTCTAATGTGTCTTATCGATAGAGAGTTTGAAATGAAAGTCAGTAAATTAACACAGAACTCTGTAACCGTTTCTTGATAAAGAGTGAATTGATAAATTGAGAAAGATGAAAGAAAAGAAAAAGGCGGTTGAAATCGGATGTGTTGTGTTTTTCGTGAGATATTGTGAGAAGGATTGGGTTATAGAGAATTTACGTGAGAGATTAAAAGTTAAAAAACCAAAAAAAGCGACTGATTTACCAAAACACATTCGAAATGCTCGATGGGAAGACTCGGAATGCTTGATACCCCGGTATTCTTTCAACTAATAATTTTGTTTTCGCATACTGTTGCAGTCTGGTGGGGTTTAGGATTTCAACATCTTAGAAATTCAGGATTTAATTAATTCATTTGAGCCACCAAGTTACAAGTACCTACTTTTTCATTATCGTAATTTTACTAACTAATTTTTCTTTATCTGTCTTTCAATTATCAGTACATATTAACTATTACTACGACATGTATGTGAGGAGAAAGAAGAATTCAAAAGATTTCAAGAATCAATAAGACTGAGAGATGCAAGTACAGAAGAAAATATTAATCGAGTACGTGATTTGGTTTAAAACGTTCAGATGGAATACCTAAATACGCTGTCAGATGTCGCAGGATTAACCTAGTGAACATTTTAAAAAAATTCTGACAAATGATTTACAGAAACAGTGTTTAAGCTGGATAGTAGGGGGAAAATGTATGTTCTCCACCACCCCCCGGGGGGGTCCTTAGTTACCGTGGTTGCCATGGCAACGGTCGCGATCACCTTAGCAACGGTCGCGGTCACCTTGGCAACGCTTCCGGTTGGCCGCCGGGCCCCTATCAACAGTCGCGATCACCTTGGCAACGCTCCTGATTGGTACACGATCCCTAGCAACGGTCGCGATCACCTTAGCAACGGTTCCAGTTCACTTGGAAACGCTTCTGATTGGTCGGCGGATCCCTAGCAACCGTTCCGGTTCACTTGGTGACGGTTACCAAGGTCA
>MQRK01168529.1:21509-39337 GCA_001938485.1 Girardia tigrina
GAATAATTGAAAACTGAGGGTACACTAAAATTGTCTTTTCTGACCCAGAAAAGTTATTTTGTCCTTTTGAGTGCATTATGAAAAGTGCTTAGTATTTTTTTAAAATTCTGTTATTTCTTGTTAAGTACAAGACAATTTGAAATCAATTAACGCAATTCAAAAAGTACCAAAATCTCAATATTGAAATATAACGAAGAAACACCCTGAGTATAAAATTGCTACCATTAACTCTTAATAACCTAGAGTTTCAATTTTGATACCAATCTTTTAAACCGAATGTTCACATTACTATTACTTTTTTTATAGGTTGGCTGTACGTATTTTACTGTTGTTTAATATGCTTTCCAACGAAATTAAAATCTAGACCCTCCAGCAAACACAGTAATATTAAAAATAAATCACTTTCGTAAATCAGGCTACTAAGGGTTCAATGCGAAAACCATTTGATAGATATGATCATTTTTTTCATAATAATAAAATTTGTTTACATATTAGAAACAGTTAACCTTCTGTACTTTTTCAATAAATTCGCAAAAATTTTCTTGCAAAAAGGCCGATAACTTTTTATATTTAGTAATTTAATCAATGAAGTAATTTGGCGACATTTAAACTATTTAACAAGAAATAGGTAAATTAATTAAAAAACGACAAATAAATTACTCCAATTTCATTCCGAGTTATTCCCGAAATGATTAACTGGGTCCAATTCAATACCCAAATAGATCTTAATATCGTATAGAATAATTTGTATTTCTATAATAACAAAAATAAAATTCTTTGATAATGAATTGCATCAAAAACAAGATCAATGCAGTTTAACACTAAGGACTTTGAAAAAAATACGCACTAAAAATCAATTGATCGAAGTGTTGATAATAACATAATGTATTAATTTTAAAACATCTTCAGAGGAATCCAATGCTGATATAAACGAAGACGAAACAGTGATAATGATAAAGGAGTTATTAGACAGTCGCATAAGACCCACAGTGCAAGAAGACGGAGGTGATATCGTTTATGTGGTTTGTAAATAATTTGCAAACAGTTTTTCAATTATACATCTATTGATTTATTTCAGGATTTCAAAGACGGGATTGTGTATCTTAAACTGCAGGGCGCTTGCACGAGTTGTCCTAGTTCAATCGTAACTCTTAAAAACGGTGTTCAGAATATGTTACAGTTCTACATACCGGAAGTGTTAGGGGTTGAACAAGTTGAAGACGAAGCTGAAAGAGTGTCAAATGAAGTCTTTGATAAAACGAATAAAACAATCGAAAACGACAACAATAATAAACAATAAAAATAGATTTGTTATTGTTGTAATTACAATGAATCAAATATTTGACATTCCAATTTGATTTGATGGTGAATTTGAGCCGACAGACGGTGTGCCGTGAGGAACATTGTTAGACGACAATAAATTCACATTAGGAACTGACTTTGGAAGACCGCTCATGGTTCCTATTAGAACATAGTTAACAAATAATGCACTACAAAATCGTACTTGTATCTGGAATATCATTTGACGATTCGATTTGCTTCAATAGTTTTATTAACCACCCCTGTGTCGTTACGTCGTCTTTTAATATCTCATTCAATGAATTATCTCTCAGTGGGTCTGGAAGAACTTGACACAGAGCTTTTCTTGCTCTGAAAAAGTGCTCAGAAAAATGAAATCAATTTACATTTAGGAAATATTTACTTGGGATTATCGGCCAGTCGTAAATAACATCGTACAACATGTTTCAATAATCTTTGAGAGGGTTCTTTAACTAAATTAATGACCATTTTGCCGAGGATGGTAGCCACGTGCGCGAAACGTTCATATGTTTGACAAATATAAGCTAATCCAGTATCATCCAGTAAAATTTTTTGCATGATAAACGTCGCCACCTGAATGAAAAAAAAGAAATTTATAGTTCTTACACGAATGTTGATATGAAGAAGTTTTGAATGCGAGTACAAATCAGATTTTTTTGTCTTAACATTAGTTAAAACATGTTTGAAGCACTTAGTTGAAAAATATAAAATGGATAGAAATCTTATAACATAATGAACACTGAACGAAGCTGATAAATATTTTTAGCGCAATTTCCATACTGACAATTGCGATTATTAATTGGTTATTTCTGTGTGGATGGATGGATGTGTCCGCAGCTTTAAGTCGTATCTCCTCCTCAACGAAGCAATATCAAGGGTTAGTTCCAAAAGCAAATATGTTAAGCAAGTTTGGAGGATGATTGTGGGCCAAAAAAATTCCCGGATTTCCTTCCTGGATTTCCCGGAAAAGCCAAAAAACCTCGAATAAATGCATTCTTTGGCCTCTATCTCGGCAACCAGACCACTTTGCGACTTGAAACATTTACCAATCGATTCCTGCAATATTGTCGAAGAAAGTTTTCAAAAATATCCTTTCGTTCGGTCACAAAAAATTAATCATAGTCAAATACTGATATAAACGTTTTAATATTTGGGCACCGAATAACATAAGGAAATTGAGCTTAAATTGTCACTAGACTTTTTATTAACTTGTTTTTTTAAAAACCTTGCCTTCATTTTCCATGGTGTTTGCAAATGATTTTGGTGAATGTAGACCACATGTTTTCATTTTCGATTTTATTCACATATTTATGTACATATTGGTACTTTACCTGTTCTCATTCCATGTACTTTTGAGACTTACCCTTTCATTGTTGCGATGTATTTCTCCTTCGATTCCTTCACTAGATCCAAGTGTCAGCGATGAATCCCAAAGCAGCATCAATCAATTAAAACATTTTTTTATAATTTACTTTTGACCTTGAGAAAGACCGATGGCGCTTCATATGCTTAAAAGTTCGGTATATTTTCAATATTATGTAAAGGGCTACATGGAATTATTTAAACATCGATTTCTCTTTGTTCCGGAGTTTCACTTTCGCGCTTATTCCTAGCTTTTTCTTGAGCTTTTCAAAGTATTTCAGCTTTTTGCAAAGGAGTATTTTTCCCACCCATTTTGCACTTCACACTGGTTATACTAAATTCGTATTGAAAATTGACTGAATTTAATTTAAACTGAATTATCATACGTTATATTTGTATCGCTTAGCACTCACGTGAATTAAAACATTATTAATAACCGATACACACATGACTTTCAAAATTTTTTATTTTGTGATATTTTGCATCGAGATCATAAGAAAGATCATTTGTTTGCAAGAGAGAGATGAATGCAAGGAAAAGAATTTGGTGACACGTATTTTTTCCATTTCCTTTTATCACCTAAATTTCTTAAATATTTGCTGATCTAAATTTTTAAACAAGCAGGATTTGTAGGTGTTCTATGGTGGTGGACTATACGTATTTACTGTAATGAAATGAAAAAAGTACAGAATGATTAAATCTCTTGCAATAGCTATCTGAGCATCGCTCTACTATAAAATCCCTACATTGATTGTAATTAAAATTAAAATTTACACCCACATTTTCTTCTTTTCCCACAAGGGAGCATCCATTAAGGACGTCCCTTATAAGGGGGGGAGGGGGTCACCACAAGGGGGACATTTGGGGACAATAGGGAGGGGGGTCCAATTGTTAAGGGGACACCCCCAGCAGCTATTAAAGTTAAATTTCAGCTATCGTTTACCTTGTCATTTTTGTAAGATTTTCTGTTAGAGATTGATGTAATACTCAAAACCCCTGTTATCTGAATTCTATTTTCCCAATTCTTTTATAATAAAGTCATTTATTTTTTCTTTAGGAACTATGTACATTTTCGTTATTTTAACAGTATTTGATTTTTTTATTCTATTTTTTAATGTGACTTAAATTACAGCCAAAATAAAATTATATACAAGCTAATCTTTAAAGCTAGAAATTCAATGTTCTATACATTCTTCTGAATATAAGGGAAATCTGTTTTCGGGGGATGTCCCCAGGGGGGTGTCTCATAAAAAGGGACAAGAAGGGTCAAAATATGCTTATTTTTTATAGGACGTCCTTAATGGATGCTCCCCAAGTATATTCTTTGAAGTTGGTTTAGAATCATATGTGAAAAAAAATCAGTTCTAAGCAAGATTGAAAATTAATTTAAGTAAATCGTGATCAATTTATTCAAATTTATGTACTTTTTGTTGCTCATTTCTTGTTTTTCTATAACTGTTGTCATTGAGTACCTGTTTTTTGAGTTGTGAAATATTTTACAATTAGTTATAGTAGCAATAAAATTTATATGAAGATAAACATGTTTCATGACTTAGGTATACCTATTATCAGGGTTTTTTAAGGCTTCCGCTGTGTGTAAACTAAGAAAATGTGGGTGTACAGTATAGCATTCATTTTTACTCAAAAATTGTTACATCACACATTTACTCTGGATTTAAAGGGTTAAGAACAAAAGAATGTCTTATACTTATTAAATAAGTAAACAATTATAAATGACCTTGTGTATGAGCGAGAGTGGGTGGAATATCAGTGTGTGTATTTTTTAATGGAACCCTGCTTTACCTATAAATAGCCAAATTTTTGGGTGTACATCTACAAAAGTTGGTTGTACATTGCACACCAAAAATGGCCTTAAAAAAGCCCTGTCTATTATTTATAATTTTAGATATTAATAACCAATTAAGATATTATAATTGCGACATGGTTAATTGATTGTTTGCATTTATATAGCATTTTTAAAACTTTAAATGTTATAAAAACTAATTCAACAATAAATAATTGCATAAAAAATATTATGAAGTTTTATCAAAGTTAAATTCAAATATCGAGTCTTTCAATATTCAGTAGTATTTATAATTAGTAAAATTAATTGATTTTAATGTTAACTTTGATTTTAATTTTAAAATCAAGTCAAGAAATTCGAATTGAGAAACATTTGGTAAACGAGACGCGAGTCGATTCGAGGTAGTCGACAACCTTGTCATTAATTAATTAACCCTAACATTTTAATTTAAATTTTTGTCAAAATTAGGAGCCTGGTCGTTCAGCAGAAAAAAATGAACATCATAATGATCAAAAGATTAATATCGTCCTGACTTCAAAGCTTTAAAATATTAAGATCATTATTTATCCTCGCTAATAATAATCGTCATTATTTTTACGATGTAGAAAAAAAGCTAAAAATAAATTTTCTTCCAATGTACGGAGGAGGAAATTATAATATTGAACTTGCATCTTTGTTAGAATTTATAAAATCAAGCTGATCATTTTCTCATTCTTAGTTGGTGATAAATCCAAAACAACTGACTGCCTTGCTCAACTCGCTACCCGACTCCATGGAATGATTTCCGAATGACGCAAAAACGTGATCCTCATCGGTCTTCACGATGATTTTTAGGCCCATATTGTTAAATGAAACTTATTTAAATATATACAATGAACAATTATTACGATTGAGAAATAAAAGTTAAAAATAATTTCTCTTTCAGTGTACGTATACGGAGTGATAATTATAAATAATAAATTATATTAGAGGTGATAATTATACGAAATATTTACAATATTGGATTAAAATTTTTATTAGAAATTATAAAATCAAACTGTAAAACGATATGGCAATGAAAATAAGTTGTGGGTATACTTGGTTATCGGTCCCCACCAGTTAGAGAGTACATGTATGGAAAATTTAACTTAAACCGCGTATTGTATGTTCGTTGTTTTACATTACCTTCTTTGTTAATTTGTTCAGTTAAAGAGAGTGTAAAGGAATTGTTAAAAATCATTCTCAGTTGGTTGGGGTGGTGTGTTTTGAAGTGGAGATTAGTAGCTGTATGTCTGGTTCTAGGGAGTCACTGAAGAGGGTTATACACATGAAAAAAATGGGTAGAACCTTCTAGACAGGATACCAATTGAAATGGTAATGGAAAGAATGTGGAGATGTGATGAACTGTAACAACCGGTCATGCGGAGTAGAATCATCTAGAAAGATAGCACAGGGATTGAATAATGGGTAGAGTCGACTAGTCAAAGGTACGAGTTGTCGAGGCGAGTAGTGTTTTGTAAAATGAATGTTATACAAAAACAAATGTTCAACAAACACTTAAAGTTAAATGTTTCCATTAATCTATACTCTTAAAGTGGCATTTGTTTATCGGTCCTGAAAGTATGTTGTTACGTACAGCAAGCTCATATCCCATTTTTCTGACGTCGATAGTTCTTAATCCATAAAGTCGCCGGTCCTTTTCCATGATATATTCTACAAGATGCTGCTCCAAAAGACGAACTCATCGTTCTTGAATCAAGTATTTAAACATTTTCAAAATTATTATTGAATAAGTGATAAAAGTCATCATTTATCAAATAAAATAGTATTTTATTGATAATTTCATAAAAAATTTCACTAAAATCATAAAATCAGTGTTATATTATATAAAACACTAATATTTTAATATTAATATATTTAAATAATAATTTTAATAACAAAATAATAATTTTACTTAAATGAACCATTTTAAATATTTATAGGTAAGGCGTTTTTTTAAATTTTAAGTCATTTTATAAACCTATTTTTCTCAGCTCGGGAAGGTTTTTCTTGGAAGATATTCCGCAATCATAACGTAAGTATCAATATTTTTCAAAAATCTTAAAATAAAGTGGGGGTACAAAAGAAACCCCAGCCGGAATTTCCACACGGAATCCACTTTGACTCGCAAGAGAGACTTTGGAGTTTGGTGTTGGGGGTACCAGATATTGGCGAGTCGCGATTAGATTTTAAAATACCAATTTGGTAAAGGAAAAGATCACGTTTTGAAGTTTTGTTCAAAGAAACATATCTATGTTATTATTAAATAAAATTTAAGGGATATTTGCTTTACATTGTCTGATTTTGTTTATTTGGAACGAGTGTTATACTGCCCCACACATATTATGCAATCTGTGTAGATTACACAATTTCGTTTCGAATTAGGGGAATAACTGGCGGAATGGATGAATAAACTTCTTAATTAATTAATAAAAAATGAAATAATTAATCATTAATTGATTGAAATTCAATCAAATCAAATTTAATCATTTATTTGTTAAATAATTTATTGAATAATTAATTTATTCTTTACTTTATTTACTTTTTATTCATTTATGTAATAATTGATTTATTGATTCACTAATTTATTTATTCAATGATTGAATAAATAAATTAGTGAATCAACTATTACATAAATGAATAAAAAGTAAAGAATAAATTAATTATGAAATAAATAAATGATTAAATAAAAGAATAACTGTATAATTAAATAAATCTTCACAGATTACATAATATGTGGGGGGGGGCAGTATAACACTCGTTCCGAAACACTTGAAGATAAATGAAAGAGTAGGAGGTGAGTATAGAATTCTAAAGAATATTTTTATGCTTATGAAACCGATTTAATGACGCGTTTTCAGATAAATTTCCATTAGCTTAGGGATAATATTTCCCACATCCATTTTTGATGCATTAATCTTTAAGCTACTCGTATCTGGCTATTTTGCGTTATTTTTTAAATTTACTTTTTTCTAGTTATTTTCTAAAATGTGGGAGCTGTCATAAGTAAATGATTATGATTATATTTTAATACTCCAAAATTATGTTTGTATGCTGGTGTGTATGATGTATTGCCAATGCATGCCTTTTTTGTTTGTGTTCAATTTATTTTTATATTTTTTGACATTTACAAATGATGCATGATCTGTATAAATGCATACAAGGTCGATTCTAATTGGTAACTTTATTTTTTTAATTTGAAATATATTTTTATATACAGGAATATATCCATATGCCTACACGGCATATTTAATCGAGAACAGGTGTATTAAAATTTATTATTTTTAATAATTCGATAAAATAGCAGAATTAAATTTCTAATCAAATCGAAACAAAAGCGGCATTTAATCAACTTAAAGGAAGATAATGTAGAAAAACGAATATACAATACGCGATTTAAGTGAAATTTTCCATAGATTTACACTCTCTAACCGGTGGGGACCGATAACCAAGTACACACAAAATACGTTGAACAGGTCAAAACGGGTGTAAAAACTATTAAAAATATCAACCTCAATTGGTGATAAATACCAAACGCATTGTCCATCGAAAAAACACAACGACTAACCGTCTTGCTCAGCTCGCTACCCGACTCCATGATCTTCAAACACAGAGGAATGATTTCCGAATGCAGCAAAAATGTGATCACTTCGTCTTCATCGGTCTTCACGAGCGCCCCGATGACGCCCAGACTCGTGAGTCTCAAGTACTCGAACGGGCGCGTCTTGGACGAGGTGTGCAGGAACGGGTACAAGTAGAGCGGGATGCTCGTCTGCAGGAACTTCGATCTCGTCTCGGAATGCGACGCTACACACTGTAACAACGCCAGAGCGTTACACGCTCGATTTGATTGGTGTGCCTAGAAACGGTAATCGACAGTTTACAACAGAGAATATCGATTATTCGCTACCGATAAATTCGGCGGGGTCAAATACGGATAAATCGCGCAGATTTCCTGTAGTAGGGCCGCGATTCCTCCAAATGATGTCCACAACATTGGCGCTAGTTGTGGTACGAATTCTCGTTTTTTACTTTATAATTTCAAGGAAATAAATTTTTCGATTGTTTTTATTTTTTTTAGAGAAAAAAAATAAGAAAATTGTCAAACCACAATTCCAAAAGAGCTGTTTCTCGAGTGTCTAACATATTTAGATCTTTGATCCATTTGTAAATGTTTTCCTTGTCTTGTGGAGTCAGGGTTATTGAATTGACTGGTATTGGTTGAGAATTTAATTGACTCATTGCCATTATTTGATTTGGAAATATTTGAGATTGAAATATTTAAACAAACGATGTTTTTTAAAAAAATTGGAATTAAAAATGAGCAATATTTTAGTCAGAGAAAATCAACTAAAATGTTTTTTAATTTTTTGTAGAAAATTAAAAGGTCTTATTTATACTTTTTTGAAAAAAAAATAAACTCAGAGAATATTTTTAAGGATGTTTTAAATTTTATCAAGTTATTTTTATTAGAATTTTAATTTTCTTTATTAATGCTTATCTTTCGCTATATTTGAAATAAATTTTATTATATTATGCCAAGGTAATCATACAAATAATATTTTGATTTCGGCTTATTTAGAAATAAAAATTAATACTTATTAAATATGTGAAAGATAAGTTTTTTTATCGATATTAAATGTAACTGTTCAAATTAAATGGGCACTATTAAATTACTTTAATTAAAATAATCAATTGTGTTATTTTGTTTGTTAAAATATTGATTCATTTCTTAATGATACTACAATTTTTTCATGATCTTCGGTTTTAGGAATTTTAGTTGTTAGGGTTTTAGAATATATACATGGTTTTACGATCTATTAAATAACTGTTACATCAAAATTAATAACTGTTTCGAAATTTTGAAAGCATTTTATCATTATTATAATTTGTAAAAATCTAAAGGATGAAATAAAAAACAAAAGATTCGAAATAGTAAACGAGAAATACAAGGTTGGAACCATGTACCTTAATTACTCTTTGAGTTTCACTTATTATAATGTAAAAGATGACTCTGAAAATATTGGCCATTTTTTCTGGGTCGCGGATGGTGACAACGATCATATGTGCTCTCACACTGTCAAGTATTGTCGCACGGATTATACCGGGGTATCGAAGATTGGAGATGGCGATGTGCTGTGGGAATTTTGGGGATCGCGAACTGGTGAAATTTATTTTTGTCCCTCTCCGTGACCCGAATTCCACCACCCAGCGCCAGAATGCTGAGCTCACGCAATTGCTGAGTTTGCTCTGTTATCAATTGATTACGCACGAAAATTTGCAAGAAAATAACTAAAAAAATCAGACAAACAAAAATGAGGAACTAAGCGAAATTACTATCAAAATAAAAGTTCCAGAAAAGAAAACGTCAAAAAATAATAATAAAAATTAATCTTAACAAAAACTATGAGTTGTGTAATAAAGCCATGAAATAACACCGAAATCGAGTCGATAAAAATCACAATGTGTCGACCCCAACTACTGTCTGTTACATTTTACTATGTTGAACCCCCTTAGCAGGTATAATAACTATGACAACATTTCATCTTTTAATATTTTTATCATTATAAAATTATTTACAAAAGTATGGGCTCGAATACCCTAACCCAAATCCTCCATTCATGTGTATGATTTTAGTGTCAAAATAAAGAGTTATAGAAGAAGAAAGAAATGCTAACAAAATTTTAAACTAATCAGTGCATGCAATATTTTAAAACAATACATCAACAACTCATATAAAATTCATATGAAAATTTTATTTCGAGAAGCATTTAACTACATTGTCTATGCTCTTACGGAGCCTTTGTCGTTTTCGTCTATTGACATAATCCTCTCCTCGATAATCCGCGATACACCATTGAGTCCCTAAGGTGCGCGACTCTTTCCCTTCGTCGGCCCTTAACTTTTCCTTCATGCGGATCTGCAGCGGCTCGGAATAGAGGCGCTCGAGCTCTCTTATTCGGCTCTCCATTGCTACGCCTCGTCTCACTACGCAAGCGTATTCATCAGGCTCGATGGAGGCTTCCTTAGTAACCTTTAACTTATTCGATAAGCGCTCCACGCTATCTCGCAGATTCAATATCTCTTGGCGATCTGTCGCCCTGGCTTTCTTTAACACTCTGTTCTCTTGTTGTAATTTCTCAATCGTTCTCTTAGCTTCTCGCAATTCTATTTCTTGTATCATCTAAAATTATAACGGTTAAAATACAAGTTGTTGATTTATTATTTAATTTACGTAAGCGGTCATGAAAGATAGCAGTCGGATTCCGAAACTGCCTTCCGGTATGAATTCTTGAGCTTTGTTGTCACTCAGAGACTTCATAAATCAGGGACTTATTCTGGCCGCGCAAAAACGCATGCCGGAACCAGCCTTCAAGAATTTTAATGAAATGATTTTAGGTGTTGCCCTACCCGAGGGTATTCGAGCTGAATTAAATCATCGTAAAAAAAATAAATTATTGTGAAATATTTATAATTGTAAAATAAAATAGGTAGACATAATTAATAATAACAACAAATAAACATAATAAATAAACATAATAATCGGGTGACCGACCGCTTCGGTAAAATAAATTCAAATATTCGGGACCCGAGAGAGAGAGTAGTCCATTACTTTCTCTCTCGGACGCGAAAATTCTAACAATACCAACCTAATAGATTTTTCCAAGAGTTGTCTCAAAATCAAGTATTTTAAGTGCGATTTTTAAATCTCAAATTTTAAGTGTTTTTTAAGTGTGATTTCTGTCAAAAACTGTTCAGTATTTATACTAGGATTTCAGTCTAAAACTGTCGCGTGTTGAATCTTAATTGGTCCACGTGGAGTTCCAAAACGCTGGATCCAATTCTGTTAAAGCACGTCACTTCCAAATTTAGTGACTGCCAATTTTAGCAACTTTTAGAAAATCTGATTCATGCTGATTCAGCGATTTTCTAAGTCTAAAAGTACGTTTGCTTTATTTTTTGTTTTAATTTTAGTAATTTTATCATTTTTTCCAGCCTGTTTCCGGTCCTTCGGATTGCTCTTGTTTTATCGGACCAAATGAATCCCGTCGGTGACGATGTCCTGCGCGCGCACTTCAAACCGCGTTTCCGGATTCCAACAGAAAGTAAGTTATTTTCACCTTTTTGATTTGACCTTTAACTTTTATATGTTTTATTTCACTTTTTTACATCACGGAGCCAGCATAATGCATCGGCCCGCCTCTGTGACGATCCGGAAGAGAGTTGAGAATATATTTATTGATTATATTCATGTAAATTTGACTTCAACTCTTTCTAGAAATTTTTGATTTTTAGGTGAAATTTCGATTTTATTTTTCAGGATTTTCGGTAATTGTATTTCTCGGTTATCCTCACATTAATCGATTATGCGTTTTGAATTATTTTATGATTTGGTTGATATTCGTTATGTGCGTAATTTCTTCAGATTTTATTTTTCACCTCAATTTTCGTCGGATTTTCATGTGGAGTTCGATTATTTCCGTTAATCTGTTTATTTCTGATTTTTTTGGTAATTTTTCCAGATTTTTTCCGCATCTAATTCATTCGCTTGATACATTTTCGATTTATAATTTATTGCAGCTTCGATGGATATTTATCATTATTACGTTTTTACAGCTTTTTAAGTTGCTCCAGATCGATTGGAACTTATTTCAGTGGCGTCCGCATAATATTGGACTCATTGATTGATTATTTTGAATGATTTTCGATTTAATTGATTTTTCATGTTTCTTTTCGTATTTTTCTATTTTCGCTGCGTATTTTTTTCATAATTTTCATCGCATAATTTTTATCATAATTGTTACGAATTTTTTCCGCTTTTATCGATCGATTTTCATTCAGATTTACGTTTTTTGATCACATTATTACAATAAAATACAATTTTATTAATTTTCAATTATTTTCATTCGAAATTTTGGTCGATTAATGTTGATTGCAATGTTTTCGCATCTTTTTGATTTTTCTACGATTTTTCCAATTAATGAATATTTCGTCTTCATTTTGTGAGATTTTCATCCTTATTTCTTTATTTGGCGATGTTCCAATTTATACTATTTTTGTATTTACTTGCTATTTTCTCTCATTTTTCGATGCGATTATGATCTTTTATTATCTGTTAGTATTTTAGGAGTATTTTAGTGATTTTTCCGACTATTTTATTTGTTTATTCCATTCAAATCCGTTCATTAATTCGCCCCGAAATTTAAAAGAAAATTATGTACATGCGGTCATCATATAGAGTTCCCTCAACAAAAAAATAAAAGAGGATTAAACCAAAGTTATAAACACTGGATCAAGATATAAAGTACTGGATAAAAGTTTTGAATACGCACTGGATAAATAACATAAAGTTCAAGTCTATTTACACTGGATCATTGTCTTTATCATTGTGTATACTGCAGAAAGTAAGCCGGATTGTCGAATCCCTGGCTCCTTACATCAGGTATTACGCTCATCGTTGGCTGTCGTAACAACGGACTCTGCACTTGACTTCGGTTCATGATTCCCACTGGCGCTCCGGTTAGTTCCATTGCATTGTGCGCTCTGTTATTCACCGAAAGTGGCCTGCCCGCGTATATTCGATACACCAGAAATACTACGAACATCATGATCGCGATTGTGCATGTTGCTGAAACGGTTACTAACAATAAAATATTTACCAATGGCTGCATATGTTCAGTGGTTGTCAATTTGACTACTGATCTGATTGTAGTGATATTTTCTTGTAGTGGTAATCGAACTTTCGGTACATTGTCTTCAACATATATATATTCCCATTCTAACATTAAATCTGGATTTCGTCGATAAACTTCGTCTTCTTCTTGTTCGATTTGATCTTGTAGCTTGTTTCCGCCGAGTCGGTACTCTTGATGATGTAATATTATCCATTTGTATTTATGCGTTTTTCTTCCTTTATAATATAATCGGATAAGACAATCTGCTGGATCTTCAACCTCTGTTGTAACTTTAAATATTGTAGGTGTCGTTTTAATGGGATGTCTCTTCCGTGGTTTTCCGTTTCGTAATAAATGAGCCAAATCTTTTTGATATTCTGCTACTTCTCCTTTAAATACTTGATAAAATACTGATTCATGTTGCGGTCCTTTGCTTATCCATTTACCTTCTAAATTTACCCAATATTCTTGGTATTCCGGAATTGTTTGTTCAGGTGTATTTCGAAAATATAGAGCTGCTACATGGGTGACTTGTCTACTCGGATTTAACATATTATAATGTCCCCATTTCAATTTACAACTTCTTGTAATTGTTCCTTGAATAGATTCGTTCTCGTCTGTGTATTTAGTTTTCGTATATAATCGGTTTAATCGATTCGCACACATAATTAGGATTTCGGTTCCTTCTGGGATTTCTTTTGGTGCTGTTTGCTCATTTATCTGTTTGGTTAGTAGTCTCATTATTGTTGGCCATAACTGATTTGGAACTGGGTGATATATTACTCCGCCTTGTATAAACATTTCTACGTATTTTCGTATCTCAGCCTTCTTATTCATTATTACAAATCCTATTCGAGTTGATTCTTTTTCATATCTTTTTATTTCCACACTCTTCTTTTCGCCTCTTGTACTGAGTTTATATATACTTATAGATGTGGTGAATTCATTTACACCAGCTATTATTAATGCTTCCTGTCCTTTACTCTGATACTCTGCTATTATTTTCTGCGGATTGACGTATATTCGTATTGATTCTAATTCGAAGATTCTCTTACTTATTATATTCGTCCCTTTCTTTTTATGGGTTGCTCTTTGGTCTTTGGCCTTCCTCTTAGCTTCCACTACTTCTTTTTCTCTTCGAATTCAATTCTTAATTTACTTAATTTACTTCTTCACTATTTCTTTTTTCTCATTTCAACTTTTATTCGCTTAATATCATTGCTAAGAGGACGCAGCCCAGGCTGACCCCTTTCCACGCCAGAGATCCTCCGTGACCCTCTGACGCCCCCAAGCTTCCCAGGTCTCAATTTTCAATCAACCTGATCACTGAGGTATGACTCTCCGCCGTTGATCTTTAACGGGTTATCATGGCCTGACTGTACATTGAGCCAAACGATCTTTGTTTGACCGACCGGTGACCCAGTCGATAGCAATCCTGCTGCGTCACTTCACAACAGAACCGACGGTCTGATCCCCATACGCCTTCGCTAACGGCATGGAAACTTTGACCGTTTTCACCGGCCTCGCCTGTTCATCCATAAAAAGAGAGCGAAAAAACTGGACTAGGTGTAACCTGTCGGCTACATACCACGTATTGCCACTTACTCCGCGTCGTTGGTCAAAAGCAGTTCGACAACACGCCGACTAGACGGTACCACAGTAGGATGTTTATTCATCCTTCGTTAGACACGAGGGCCTTCAGTCTTCTCCCTTGCACTATAGGATTGATTTATCGTGCCCCCGGACTCTTGCGAGTCCACTGCCGCCTGTTATGGGACACCCTTCGAGGCGCCTAACCCTCTTCGGTATCCCATAAGAATCCTCTATCTTTATTCAGTAACATTTGAATTGGCTTGACCAAGGTAGCAAATCCCTTTATAAATTTTCGATAATAATTTCCTAATCCAAGTAATCTTTGAACTTCTTTTACGTTTGTCGGAGCACTACTGTTTTTCAATTTCTCTACATTTCTCGGATCTGACTCTTTTCCTTCTGATGATACTATATGACCTAGAAATGCTACTCTTTGTGCTGCAAATTCACACTTTGATGGTTTCGCTTTCACATTCCATTGTCTCATTCTTATGAAAACTGATCTCATTGCTGATAATAATTCTGGGAACGTTTTCGCATAAATCATTATATCGTCTAGATATACCATTACTTGAGGTATTTTATGTGTCACATAATTCATACATCTCTGAAATGATGCGGGTGCGTTAGTCAACCCAAACGGCATTCTACGAAATTGGTATAGATCTTTTCCTGCTGAAAACGCTGTCTTCTCTTTATCTTCATCTGCCATGGCAATTTGCCAGTATCCACTTTTCAGATCCATCGTAGTAAAATATTTTGCACCATGTAATGATTGTAACATATCATTGATATCCGGTAACGGGAATGTGTCTTTCTTGGTTTTTGCATTCAGCTTTCGATAATCTATACAAAATCTTGTTGAGCCATCCTTTTTCTTTACTAATACTACGGGTGATAACCAAGGTGAGCAACTTGGTTCAATTACTCCTGCTTTTAACATCTTTTCGATCTCTTCATCACATATTTCCTTGTCACATTGAGCATATCTGTAGCACTTTTGTTTGATTGGTGTCTCGTCTAATAATGGTATTGGGTGTTTTACCGCAGTACATTCTGTTAAATCATAATCGTGCTTCGCAAATACATCCTTATACTCCATTATCAAATCTAATAATTGTCTTTTCTGTTCTTCTGTTAGCTTCTCATTCGTTATTTTGATATCCTCTTCTGTTATCGTTGGAGTCTCCATCGGTTTAATATCTTTTACTTCATCCACACGAATTGCATGACCCATCCTCGAATTCGGTCGGATTTTTATCTCATCATCGGTCGTATTTATAAATTGTAGCGGTATCTCGTATGGTTCCTCTAAATTGGCGACTACAGGTGCTGCTGTTATCTTGTAACTTTTCTCAAAATGTTCATAAGGTTCAAATATCACCTCCCCTCTTTCTTTGAGCGGCGCCTCGACGCATAAATAAACTTGTGCTCGTGGTGGGATTCGTAATTCTTGTTTTGCCACTAAATCGACTGTCTCGAATGGAGTTCCATTTTATGTAACAGTTTCATTGTTTTAAGATCTAAGACTTTGTCTGGTATCAATTTTGGCATAAGATCTGTTCCAATTAATAGTAGTACATTTAGTGATGAGGCTATATTCAGATTTGTGATAAGCTTCACATCTTGATACTTTAATTCGCAATTGAACTTCCCTTTAAATTGCACTAAGCCTCCATTTACTCCTGTTGCCGTATTTGAACCTGTTGATAAACTAACTCTTGAATACTCATTGGGCTGTATAATTTTGTAGTGAACGACTGAAATATTTGCTCCAGTATCAATTAATGCTTCTGTTGGTCGTCCGTTCAATATTACTTTAATCTTTGTTAGCGGTCTACTCTTCTCTGTCAATATATTTATCGTTGCTGTACCATAAGTCAGATGATTTGCTGAAGGAACTGCCATTTGTAAACCTTCGTCTGCTGGAACTTGATTACGGATTTCATTATCGATTATTAGTGGATCATGTCCTGTATATACTGGTGGTGGAACTTGCGGTGGTGGAACTAGTTGCGTTAACGGGTAATATTTTGGTAAGCCTCGATCCAAACTTGATTGCTGTATTCTGGCTAATGTTCTGATTGGGTTAGCATATGGCCTGTTTGTTGTCATTCTGAGTTCTAAATATTCAGGTTGATATTTTGTGGTATCTATTACTGGCATATTTCCACAATTATTATCATCATCATAGCTATCACTATGATTTTGATTGTTCTGTCGCTGATTTTGGAGTGCCTTCCGTGTATGTTTGCCCAATTGCGCATCTGTCATCGGAGGTAAATTGTTGAACGCCTTTAGTATCTTTTTCAACCTTCTGATATCTTTTGAATGACCATGTAATACAAGTGATTTCGCTACAAACGGAAGTATACCCGCTGTCATCTTCCAATTTATTTTCTTTTCTCTTCGGTATATATCGAAACACGCTAATAGTTGAGATACCAAAGTTCTAACTATTTGTATAATGAAAACAATTCCTAATAATCCTGCCATTACTTGACCAAATATTATGAATCTACCCCACATCTTTCTCATCATTGTCTTTGTTGCTTTTGCATAATGATCTGGACCAAGTAACACATCATAGTTCGGTCTTCCTCCTGGCGTAAGGTGATTCATGGTTGTATGCGCAATATCTGATAATTTGATAATATCTGATAAAAACAGCGAAAGTCGTGATCCTATACAAAGGAAAGGGTTCCAAGAAGGAATTGAATAATTATAGAAGTATATTCCTACTTGATGTAGGAGGAAAGATCATGGCCCGAATCATTGCAAATAGATTACTGCCACATCTCGAAAGGATACTGGACGACTGGCAATTTGGTTTNAGATCAAACAGAAGCACAGCGCACGCGATTGGTATCTTACGAAAGATACAAGAAGAGGCCAGATACCGGAACATAAACGTATTTGCTATTTTTATCGACCTTAAAAAGGCATTTGACAGTGTACCCAGGAAAGTTCTCTGGGATTGCCTTCAAGGAATTGGAATACAGGATCGGATGCTAAGTATCATCATGAAATTTCATGAAGGTTTCACGGGAAGCATT